>MU226242.1:456257-479146 GCA_018584345.1 Thuja plicata
CCCTAATTTTGGTGCATCACCTAGTAGGTAGTTTTCTTTTCAGTTATTTCCCTTTCATGCAATCCTTCTATCCCTTTCCCTCAAAAGTTTTACTTTCCTGTTTAGAAGCAAATTAAGGTGATTATCCCAGAGGAACTAGCCTAGAATCTGGAGGTCTCATCTCAGTTAGCATAGGTCCCACAACCTGGAGATGATTCCCTTGTTATAATGGATTATCAAGACCAAGAGAGCTTGAGATCAGAGGCGCAAATTCAGTGTATAACAGATACTAAGGTGGATTTGTGGAAATCCACCAACATTATAATTGAGGAAGAGCTTGAGGAACTCAAAACTGCTAAATTCCAACTCAAAGTAGACGTTGTTGAACTAACTAACTTCATCAGATAGTTAGTTACTCTAATGGCCAGCATTTCAAGCACCCAAACCACTTTTGACCCCAATGCTACAGAGAATCAGGCTATCATAGCCAAGTTGCAGGAAGACAGGAATTTTGGGCAAATTGGTAAACGATAGATTGAGAGGCTCAATTCCAAAGGGCTGGTAGTTGTTGAGCAGCTAGGTAGCACTCTACTAAAGTTGGAGAAAGAAAGAAGCTATATTTAAAATAATTTGTAGAATCTCACATCAGAGAGGGTAAAGTGTCAAGAATGCATAGTCTCGCTGCATGTAGCAGTTAAAATGAAGACATGGGAGGCACTAAACACTGGGATCCTATAGAAAGGAGATGAGCCTATGATTGAGTGGCTTAAAAGCCTAGAGTTTAAGACCAAGGTGATCATTCAAGCTGAAGGAGGATTGTAAAAGACAGATATTAAAATCAATGAAGAAAAGAGCAAGGATTTTAAACACCTTCAGGGTCTCTACGCAGAGTCAAAGATAAGTGGTCATTGAAAAGAGATGATCAGAGTGACCACCATGTATAAATCCTTCTCTGACTATGTGGATAAGTTGGTAGAGTAGTCCTCTTCTCACTTTGATAAGGTGTCAGAACTCCAACAGTTAAGTGGGTGCATCTATAAAGCTATGGAAGAGTTGAAGGATTGGGTAGATGTGGTTAAGATCCTGACCAAAGTTCATTCTAGGTGGCTCATCAGATATACCAATGTCCATATCGATAGACATGAAGAGCAAATTCTGGTCATTGTAGCTATCACCACCTATAGGGCAAAAATAGATAAGGGGAAGAAAACTTAAACATAATATTCCCTCTTGTATTAATTTGACAAAGCTTGTAATGGATAAACATGTGTTTATCATTTTTGATTAGGGAAGTTGAACCATTTCAGTTACCCCTTTTTGTAATGGTCCAACTATGGGATCTATATGTACTATTTTGAAAATCAATACGATGGTTAGCTAAATTTTAGTGTGAGGAATGGCATTTTGCTAAGTCAAATTTGTGTATATATGAATACCATTGTTTTAAATATTCCATTGCATTGTATTTATCTTTTTATTAATTTGAATGTTTCATTGAAATTGGATTTATAGTTTATAATTGAACTGAAGTTCTGTATTATGATTTGATACAGTAATTGAGGGGAAGTTTTAGTGTTATTCAAAGTTTGAGAAATTTTCCAATTAGATAGATTGATTCATTATTGTTTTAATCAGTAATCTCTCATTCTAGCATCCTACATGATCATTATCTATCATTGTATTACCAATTTTTAGAGCTTGTATGATTACTGAGATCTCGAGATTGGTTAGATTTAGTTGAATTTAATCTGTCTGAGCAAGTTCCTGTGTAGGCCTAGCTTGGTTTACCTCTTATGTTCTCAGATTAAGAACATACCCCTGTTAGATTAGGAAAGATCAATATCTATTGAATATCATTTATTTAAGGGAGTTGTACCTTCAAATTTAGAGGGAAATGGTTATTCATTTACATTTCCCAACTGTTGTATTTGATTATTTCTTTAATATTTGGGTATTTTAGAGTTAAAGTGAAGAAGAACAATCTATTTACTAACATACATATATCATTAATATAATATCTTGATAATACATATAACAAAATTACAATACAAAAACCACATCCTCTTAGGTTCCTCTATGTTACTACTTAGAAACACATAAATAAACACTTTACATATAAAGTGGAAACATCACATTAATAATGCAATATCCATTTAATAAAATCATAAGTCCAATAAGAGACTAATCTATTACATAATGATAAAATTAGATACATAAGATCAATCCATTCAATATTAAATCTCCATGTTATCAATATACATGTAATATTAGTTTACAATTATTTATAAGCGTATATGTTTACAATGTTAGAAACTACTTTACATCAGCTGATGCAAATTACAATAATAATCATCTATCAAGAATCTAGTGTAAAGATATTTTGAAGATGCAAGAATGATGCAGAAACTATCAAAAAGACATGAACCAAAACCATGAATAAAAAACAAGCCTCAATAAAAACATATTTTCCATCTAACCATGTGGAACCCTAAAGTCCACTCTCTCAATCTAGCACATAACACAATGCCCAACACCATGCGAAAAATATAATAAATCACATCACAAGAATACTAAACATGATATTAAATAGGCCCAAAGAATACAATGACATATCAAAAAGATACACATGGGATACTACAAGATTCCATACAATACTAGAAGAAAACCAAAAGGCTTTCTGAGGGAATCCTAAAGCACAAGCTAGAGAATGTCATTGTGAGTATAAAAATATAACAACCTCTGCTAAAATAGGAAAGAGAAGAGATAAGGAAAAGACATGGTTGAGACAAGTGTCTCAACCTAGAGCAAGATGATTTTTGATAAAACTCTACAATATCCTCTTGGATATGGTAGATTCCAAATTAGAATAAATTATATCTATCTACCTCATTAACAGAGGACAAGGGTTTATCCTTAGCTACTGAGGGATTTTTTTCCCATCTTTTTAGTATTAGGGTTCTGCTCGAAGCTTTCAGGGAATGACCTACTACTAAGTAGTTCAATACTCACCAATTTAGCATGGGTTTTTTAGATTGAGAGTAAGTATGACACCTACACATATAAGAAGAGTTACTAAAAACATGTTGATACAAAACATACATAGGCCCCTGGTGAAGAGGAGGGGAATCACCATTGCTAATATTATTGCTAAGGGAGGAAAGTAGAATGCTTGAAACATCAATTTTCTTGCAATTAGGGATATAGTTTAAGAGGGGGAAATAGTAGCCATGAAAGGAAGATTACCTACCCTCTAAATTAAAGTACTTCATAATATATAAAGAAACTAGAAAGAAAGGGACAAGAAGAGAAGACCTATTATACCCATTGCTAGAAGGAAAAATAATAGGCCTCTCACCCTTTTTGAAGAGCTTCTTCTGGAAAATTTATTATATTCTCCTCCGCTCTTTCGCTCAACTTTTTCACTACTATAATCTAGACCCATAGCTTTGACTATAAGCTCTGGCGTAAGCATAAAATTAACACTCCACATTGACACACTCCCCTGCTCCTAGGAGTTGACAAATTTTATTGAGAGATCACTATTAAACCCCTTCATGGAATTAATAAATTTATCAATTCTGCCTCACTAAATTTATCTCACAGCTCACGATTTTGGTTTAGCTCTTTATATTCATGAGGTTTTCACCTTCTTCAATAGACACCATCAGTTTCAATTCCTGAAAACTACACTAGTTATCATCTTTCTTCATACGAGCAGGTCCTCGTACCATTAAAATAAAAAAGCATCAAAAAAGATGAAACTCATCTTTTACGAAAACCATAAGTTTCTTGAAGGAAAAACTGAAAGTCAAAACTTAATTAGACATTGTTCTAAGTAAGATATAAATGACAATTACTCTATATAAACACCATAAAAATCATTATTTAATATTAAAAATTAAATTTGCAAAAACATATTGATACCAGTAAACTAACTCTCACTTTTGTTTATATTGCTTAGTAAATTATAATAGTTCTATTTAAATAAGATATAATGTATTTAATCTATTTAAATCTTATAAAATCTATATGTTAAATTTATTTAATGTATTTAGTGGTCAGACATCATTATAAATCCTATTCATCAAATGAAATAATTATAAGCCACAATTTGGAAATTTTATGTGCTAAATAATTCAATGTGTATCTAATTAATATAAGCTATCAATTGTTAATCATTTCAATACCATATCATAATATGTACACATGTTTATGAATATAAGTTCATGAAATTAAAATATAAGTGATATTTATACATCAAAATTACAATGTAAGTTGATCCAAACAAAGTTTAGTGTGGTTTGTAGAACATGTCATAAGTTGTATGGACATCATGTGATATTAAATTCTTAAAATTAAGATATGTGTCACAATTATACTTAGAAATCTTATCAAGCTGATCAAAATGAAGTTCAATGCCAATGGTTTGGATAAATTATAATAACTTGTATGAACATCCCTAGATTGTAATTTCTTCAAATAAGATATAAATGAGAAGTATACTTCACATCCCTAACAAGTTGATGATAATAAAGTTCAATGCCAATGGTTTGGATAACTTACAATAACTTATATGGACATTCCCCAAATCTAGGTTCTTGAATTTAAGATATGAGTGACAATTATACCTCCAATATTTAACGTGTTGATCCAAATAATGTACAATCTAATAACCTAGATAATTTGAGATTACTTGTATAAACATCCTTTGATGTTACCTTCGTCAAATTTAGATATAAGTGACAATTTTTTTTATAACCTTAACAAGATAATCCAAGCAAAAATCAATACCATTGTAAATAATTTATTTTCTTTAGTGCTAGTCTAACAAATTTAAATAAATGAAACTTCACCTTAAAAGTATACCTCAACTATCTTTAATCAAATTTAAAAATTAAATTTTTTGAAAATATTTTGTTTACTCTACACTAATCTTTATTTATCATTGTATTATAAAGTAAATTTTAATAATATTTTGTTTACTCTACATAAATAATAAGTAATCTATGCTAGGTTATTTATTTATATTTTGGAATTTGAAATAATTTCTTTATCAGAGGAATTTGATGGGGCAGACGGTGCCTTTGGGACATGAAAGTAAAAGCGTGTACCAAAATGATTGCCAGGTGATCGAGTGGGAAGTGGCCTCACCTCATGAAGGGGGTAGGCAATTGATATAAATTGTTTTGGAAGCACCATGATTACCACTTCTTTCTGAACCCACACTAGTTTTTTTATAAACACATGGAAGTACCACGATTACCACTGGAGGGTAAAAGCACAATAAACTGTCACCCTTTTACAAATGAAAAGGTTAACAACACTAAAACTGTAAAAATTCAAGGGCATAAAAGTCACATTTCTGTTGAGAATTTGAAGATGATGTAAACTGGTGAAATGTGTGAAAAAGGGATGAATTTTATGTCTATAATTTTTATAAAAAAAACTTGAATAAAAATCAATATATTTTGTGAACTTTTTAGGTCTATTTTTCATTTCCTGAAAAAGACAACAAATAAGGGAGTTTACTTTCCACCAGATCACTATAAGTAAAACATTGTTTTTTCCTCCAATTTTAGAATATGTTTTAGATGACATGTATAGATAGTGTAGGAAAAAAGAAAGAAGTGTTTTGGATCTATAGTTTTCCCGTTATAAGCATTCAAATTTGAACTTACCTGAAATCAATAGTTTTCTATGATTTTAAACTTTTTTTGAATTGATTTTGCATTTTTTATATTTTCCAAATCAATGACTTCTCAAAGCTTTATATACCTAAATGTAGTTTTTAGCAAATTTGTTCAATGTTTTGTAATGAAAACAAGATATAATTTTATATGTCAAGAATCTTCATTCTGATATGTAGAAAAGGGTACTTTTAGTTTTTTGACATTTTTTATTTTGAACATAGAATGGAATAGTATAAGTGCAAACTTCTACATTTTTTGTGTGTTTTAGAGGTTTGGCTACCAACATGGCATGCCACCTAGGTAGACTCAGCCTAGTCAGGCTCGGTCGAGTCCTACTATCCCTTGCATTGGCTTTTGCAAGAGTGTAGTATGCCACATAGGTGCCATTCGGTGCCACATGGAAGCTACGTGGACTCGTGCATGTTAGACTCGGTTGAGTTTGACTAGGCCGAGTCTAACTGGGCTGAGTAAATCAAGTTATCTTAAAAGGTGACAATTTATTGTGCTTTTACCTTGGAGACCAGAATTCTTATATGTAGATCACATATTAATAAATTTAATAAAAAAATCATCTACACCAACTATGTGAACATGAAAATGATTTGGCTGGTAAAATGGTAGACATGGAACACACAAGATAACCCTAATGTTTTTTTGGAAAGGAAGAACTCGAATGCAGTAGATTCCACATCAAAATGAAGAGAATAAAGTTATGTGAGCCAAGGAAGACATTGAAGGGACATGGGCCGAATCTAATAGGGAAGAATCTATTTTGGCTAAATCTCCTACTCATCAAAACCACCATCCATCAAATGGGACTTTAATTGTTAGCAAATGGTGTAGCTACCTTTGAAGAAAATGGGATTTCTTTGTCACATTTACCCCAAAGTGGCGAGGCCTATATTCTCAAGTGGGAAAACATATCTTCCTAATGAGATATGTAAATTTTTGAAGGAGAAGGAAATGTGGGAAGTACATAGGGCTTCCCTAATGGATGAAAACAAGTGGTTACATATGTAGATCTCTCATTTAGAGACTAAACTTCTACCTTAAAAGGACATCGGAAGAAAACATAGAGTGACAGAATCAAATATCTCTCTTAGAGTGAATGATATGAATGTATGTGTTATTTTTTATTTTCAGTCTATTTGAGTTCACTCTGAGGAATGTTGTAGTGATGCTTATGCAGAAGGTTATTTTTCCTATTTCAAATACATTTTTTAATTGCATTTTTAAGTGTGAATTGAGAAAAGTGAGGTTTAAGGCAAAAAAAACTAGCATATCATATTGATCGAAATATATAATTTAAAACAATGTAAAATACAAAACAAGCTTGTAATCCCAAATAGTAGGTCAAGACTATGATTCCAAATGAATTCTCTCTAATTTCTAGTGCTTTGAATTAAATTGTAGGAATGACCATTACAATCACAAATGCTCTTCTGCAATTTTAAGGAATAAATTAAACCTAAAATAGGAAACAAATGAAGTTATTTTGAGTCTCGATGTTGTTTCGTCAACCTCTTAGTTTTAAGAAATTTTCTCTTTTGATGGTTCCAACTGATTAAATCCATTCTATGGTTTATTAGTTCATCCAGTTATTAATATTGTTTCTTTAGGTTTATTGTAATTCGTAATTGTATAACAATTGTACAAATAGTTGATAATTCTAGTGTCTGAAATTAGGGTTGTAATGTATGAGGTTAGGGTTTCATATTATAAATAAATTATTAGAGTAATTTGGTTTGATGAGGTAATGTTGTTGAAAGAATGTTTTCCCAAAAAATATTGAGTGACCTAGAGATAAATGAGAATTTGATTTGAATTTTATACTTTCTTGTTTAATTTGTACAAATAAATAATATGGATGTCACTTTTAATCTAATTGAATAAATAATAAAAATAACAAACAATAAATAGCATAAAAAAAGAATGAGAGAAACAAAAAAAAAATGCTAAATCTCTTATAAAATTTCAAGAATGCCAAAAATAGTCATTGGTCAATCAAATAACACCGAAAAATGATATTATTTCTCAAACAAAATAATGCAAATATTAAAACAAATAGAGATGTAAAGTCAATACCAAGAAGAAAAAACATAATAGACATGATTTTATCTTGGTTTGGAAATATGCCTATGTCCACACTCAAAGCGGGGAATTATATATTAATCTAGTCTACAATACATACAATTATACAATCCAATCATGTAATACATGAAGTTGCCCACAAACATTTATAGAGAACTCTTATAATACAAAGAGACAGAGGAAAGTGACCGGTCATGTGACCGTTAGGCTTCACTTCACATCAATCTCCCCCTTGAAGTCCAACAGGCACAACCATGCATTGTTGCATCCCCTACTTCCTATTCTGAATCTTAGAAAATAGTGAGACCTGGAGAAGATCTCAACTTTGCTAGACTCTGTTCTAGCACACTCTGAATGAGTTGTCTCCAAGTCACATCAGAATAAAAATATCTTTCAGAAAAAAAATCCTCTCAGGCTAGATTTCTGGGCACAAACTCACCCATAAATTCATAACTAGTTTTTACAGGTGCAAAATTATCAAAACTACCCAAACTATGAAAACTACATAATTCAACTTCCAAACTATGAAAATTGCCCCCTATAGATTGAGAGACAAAGATATTCTCCCCAAAATTTCCCTACATAGACTGCTGGAATGTAAGATGCTTGGACAAATCATCCAAATATTGAAAATTGTAGGGGACACTTATACACAAGTGCACTCCTTCATGTTGCAAATACACATTTAATTGTGCGTTGATGACTTCGCTATCAAAAATGACTTGACCATCATCGCCTGTAGAAAATGGGCTTGAGTTGATAGAGTCCTCATCATGGTACAACCCATGCACCTTGTACACCATAGGAACTCTGTTAATTTCCTCTGAGTGAAATAAATCACTGCAACCATGATTACTTTCCTGCCTACAAACAATATTATTTGTCTTTTTCCTTAAACTGTGACTATCGCTTGAGCCACCCAAATCACCACAAAACTGTATTTCTTTTTTACAATATGCAGTTGGTACTTGTGTATTAGGAAGAGTACTATACTAAAAATTAAAGCCACTATTGTTTTCAAGTGCTTTAGAAAACTCTTTTCCATCCATCCTGGTTACCAAGTCTTCCACTCCAGTGACCAAGCCTTTCAAGGCCAAGTCACTGCTGTGATATGTTGGCAGTTTTGAACTAACTGTAGCTAAATGAGGACTTTGTTCATCTCCATGACCATGATTAAAATGAGACTGATGTGCAATGACTTGGTCTATGTACTCCAAACCTGTGGTTTCTTTGGGCATGATATGCTGGTCTTTGGCACAAATTTTCTAATGATAGAATGGTTCAATCTCAAAGTCTCATGCAATAAGAAACTCATCACTTTCAACCTTGGTAGCGACTGCAGTGTCCTCATTGGCTATCATACCTCATCCTTTTTTCAGACAAGGCCGAAGAGAAGAAGGGAAAATATACCAAGTTCCAAATTCTTTGGCTTGGACCTTATCAAATTTTTGAAATTTGTGAAGCCGCCATATACCACCTCAGTTCCTTAAGTGGAGAAGTTGTCCCACTGCCTGTCAACGAGCAGTTCCTTAAACATTACTTTGAGTATGGAAAAAGAATGAACTCCCGTGTGGGATATGTATCATATGTATATACCTCTTGTAAGTATTCTTTGGGTGTGTCACTCTGGCACACCCTCCCTTGTAAATAGTTTTGGGGGCTTTCTGCCCTAGTCCTTTATATACTTGTCTATTCTTTATGTGGTTTCTTATCTTTTGTGTGTCCCTGACATTTTTCCCTCTTTTGTTTGATTGGTATCCTTTATATAACAGTCCTACAAGTTGAGCGATTTTCCTCACACATTTTATTGGTCCTGAACTAGATGGTAAATGAAGTCTGACCTTACCCTCATCTTGAGAAGTTCCTCACACAAGATTTTGGCCATCAGAGGCTCTTCTTTGAGCTATATTTTGATGTTTCTCCTCAAAAGAGAAAAGACCGACTATCATTTTGAAAAAGGGGAGGTTACTTAAAATACCAAGAACAAAAGGGGCTTGGAGAAAGATAGATTGACTGCACTCTTTGAGAGGGGTGCCTAAGCGGAGGAAATAACTTAAAGACTTCCCCGGGCTATATTTACTTGCTCCACTAAATAATCAAAAGGATGATGAGGTGAAAGAAGTACTACCACAGTAACAAGCTAAGCTTGAGGAACTTGGTGAAAGCAGTACTGCCCCTCCCATTCATAGAAAAAAGAGATAAAGAAGTTTGGGGCAGAAGATCTGGATTTTGGGGAAACATGAAACACCTACAAGATGCCAGTTTTGCTATATTAGTGTGGTTTATATATATTTTCTCCAACCAGGTTCCATCTTTGTCCCTTCATTTGATGCCCAATGCACATATAGTGGAAAAAATCAATATCTAAATCTCAACAACTTTTCCCGATCATGAAGTCACAGCGTGAGGCTAGTTCTCTACTAATGATAAGGTCCCCATCATTTCAACCAAAGTTCTAGAGTTCTCAAATGCATGAGGAATTCTAATGAGTCACCAATTTTTATGCCCTACATACTCGTCCCTATATTTTGTGCACAAAATGATGGGTCCCCTTTGTTTCTTTCCCCTTTTTGGTTTTCCCCTTGCTTTCTATTTTGTTTTTGTCTTGGTTCCCTATTTCTTCAAGACTATTTTGGTCCTTTTTGTTATTTGCCTCTCTTTTTGTGTTTGTTATTTATTCCAGGATCTATGTCCCAGAGTGTTGTTCCCAAGTAGGTGATTCTAGATCTTTTATTCTTGGCAATCATTCTCTTTTCTTCAGAAGGGGGATGATCGTTAGGTGTTATGGGTCTGAATCTCGGCCGCCCACGTGTTTCTCAAAGTTACTTTTGGTAACTAATGCACTTTCCTAGGCATTATTTAAGGCTTTTTACCTTGCCATTTTACACTTATCGCAAACAAGTTACCTTCTAGAAAATTTTCTCGACAATGAAGCGACTTATTTTTTGAGTAGACACGTTTGGGCTAAAAGGTGCAGAGGTGTGTTTTTCAAGTCTGGTGCAGTTTTTAGGTGATAGAGTGAAGAATTTTCAGCTCCCCCATTCAACATTTCAAGGTTCAGGTAAGACCTTGGGCTTTCCCTTTTTTTTCTTTCTATTTTTTTTCTTCTATGTTTCTTTTTCTCTATGTGTTTTCAGTTGGTTTTCATTGGCTAGGTTGTGTTTTCTATGTCTGTTCCTGGTCATCAGTCATTTTTTTTTCACTCCATGGTTGCATCTACCATTCTTCATGATGTTATCCTTGAGTCTGGTACATCTTCTTCCATTCATAGTCATTACTCTCAAAAGAAAAGGCTTCCACCCTCCTAAGCTATAGATTTCTATAAATATCACCCACTTCTTACTGGGAAGTCTACAAATGTGAGGAGTCTTTGTTGTATATTTTATATATTCTTTATATGTTGTGAGTAGCTTGTAAATGATTTTTGAGGAAGATTTTGTTTTTATTCTTCTGTAAATTTTGGTTTGCGAGAGCTATAGGTTTGAGGGTGCGAGCTCTGGTAGCTTGTTGTGGGTCTAGCTTTGTCTATAAATTTTGCAAGTCTGCAGTGCTCTGTTCAATTTTTCTCTGCTCAGAGACGTGTTGTTTCTTATATTTTTTATTTAGTTGTGTGTCTTGGGCAGATATCTTTAAGGACCCATTGTCTTCCCAATTACTTATGAGCTCTCAGACCATGTCTGTCCAATAAGTAAGTTCACCACCCTAGTTGGTGCTTCCCTAGACGATGAGGAGCTAGGTATGTTAATTACAGAGGAGATATCATTAGCAGACTGTTAATATTTCTCTCTCCTCCATCCTTTCCACCTTAATGGAAAAATTAGCTCCCATGAATGAATATTTAAAATCCATCCCAAATGGCATTCATGTCACTTGTGTGTTAGAAGAATTATTTGTTTGTGTCATTACTTAGCCAAGTGGGTAGGCGGGTGTTAAAGTATGATAGTAGGGCCACCTATCTTATCACTAAAAATTGCTATCTTTTCAAGTTAATGTCAAGCATGTTAATTAACCTAGCCTTTTCCACCTCACGTGACCCCCTTTTTGAGTTATCATTTTGGATCCTTGGTAAGAAAGAAATATTTCATGTGTTAAAATCATATTAAATCTTAGACATATGATCTCATCTAGGATGCCATAATGATTCTTCATTTCAGATGAAAAGGTAAAGTCATTCTCAAGGCCTCCAGAATCTGAAACCTCTCAATCTTCACCTCCTGGGAGTCCAGAACTCCCAAGTGCCTCTATAGACACTAGAAAGAGGAAAAAGATACAATGGACATTGGGAAAGCTCCCACTAACCCAGAAATATAATAATAATAGGAAAATTCATGGGTCCTAAATTAAGTCTGCACTTAAAGAGATCACAAACATAGAAGTCAATAGCTGGGCCCAATTATGGGGCCTTATTCAAATGATCTATCATCTTTGATGCTCCAGTGAATCCATCTCAGTTAACATAGCAACATCTAGAATAATTCAAGTAGCTGGTTTTCCATGCTTAGTACAAGCGAGATAAAGTTAATTTTTCTCTTGGCTAGGGGTTATTGCCAAGGTAGTATGGCTGCTATGCTAGTTTCCTCTACTCCCTTCAAATTCCTGGTGTCCTTCATCACATTGGACCATGATGCCACTGCCAGAGGGTGGTGTATTCTACAATTTGTGGGAGTTTTTTCTCTCACCAAGGCTGAGGCCCTCTAATAGTATGAGGGTGTGGAAGATATGGCCCAACGCCACCTCAACACACATTGAATGAAAAGTTCATGTCAGGACTACAAGAAGACACAGACAAAATTCCTTACTATGACTTCAAGGAGCCCATCCAGGTTGGATTTATCTTCTTATGTAGGATCTTTGGGGAGCCATATGTCTAGGAATTCTCCCCTTGGATGTATTATTTCTAATATGGTTTGACCACCAACAAGGTTCAGTTCAACTGGACGAGGAGGGTTGACATAGAGTGGAAGTTCTATATGACTTCTTACATACTTTGGCCACTTGCCGGGCAGTGCTATGGGATCCAAGGTTTAAAAATGGTTGGTTTTCTTAGGGAAGGACCTTTTTCGGTCTCTTCATGGGACCACTTCCCCTAGATTTAGTTTGACTAGAGTTTCCCACATTTTTGTAGACTCAACTATAGCTTCATATTTCACAGGATCAAGGTGATCACTGGTGATCAGGGATACAAATTATCTCTGCAAGCCATGGGCTTGGTTGGTGCATGGGGGTGATACTTCATCTATTTTCCCAAGCACATTTATAGTCAAGTATTCAGCTTCTCCGGAGAACCCTTCCTATTACCTAAACATTGTGGGAATAGGATACTTTTGTTAGAGTTTTGCAGGAATAGTTTGGAGGCTCATGCCTTGGTTTCCCTCAAAAAAGTTACCACCCAAACATTCCCTTTCATTTGTATGGAATACTCTTTCTCTCTAGCCACAGTCTGAGGAGCCGAAAATGAGCTAAGTAGTTTTAACTTAGCAAAATATTCTTTCCCCCACAAGAATTATGATCCCCTTTGATGACTACCAAGGTTAATGCCAAAGGGGGTAAACCCCCATGTTCGACACATAATATTTTTGGGCCAACTACCAGGATGATTATGATGTCTAGAAGTGACACTACACCAGGGTAACAAAAGGGATGATGGAATAGCTCAAGTTCTGGACATTCCCATGGAAGTTTTTAGACACCGGGCCCCCAGAGGACCCTGAGTATAAATATACAGGTATAGATAAGATGCACCTCCCTTTGGTGGATTGGGATATGCCAAAAATTTTGGATATTGAGGCCATTTCAAGCACAAAAATTGAGCACAACCACTCATATTTCAAGAAGGTCTACCCGAAGAGTGTCTAGTTAGACAAGTATTGTTTAGGAGCCTTACATTTCTAGGCCCCAGAGAAATCCAAAGCCCATAGATAGAAGAAAGTTGGAACTCCACCTCAGGTCTCAGACCTAACTTTGGCCCCCCTGATGGAGCAATTGGGTGAACAGTTAGAGCACTCCTAGAAATTGAGAGACACAGCAAACTTTGGAGTGACTTTTAGTCTTGGAGCTACCCTGGTAGGCTCTTGTCCCCTGCCAGGAGGTTCTCTATCCCTGGCTATTTTTTAAAGTATAGCATGTGAATTAGAAATTGTTGGAACAATAGAAACTACAGAGCCTGAAGTGCCACTAAAGAGGAGAAAAAAAAAGGCAAGTCATTCCCCACAGAATAGGAATCTGGGCCTGGAGTCCAAAGATGTACTTGAAGTTGAGTTACTTTCTTCCTCCTCCTATGAAAAATAGGATCATCCAATGAGTCCCATAGAGATAACACAAATCAACATTGACGACTTCTTCCCACTAGGTGATCTAAGAGAGATGCACAATATGGTTGACTGTACCATAGATGAGGTAGAAAAACAAGAATTTAAAGTTCCCATACTTGAGTTAATAGGGCTAGAAGATGTGGTAGCCCAAGGAGAAGGTGAGCCCTGGCTTAATGAATCCAAAGGTGAAAAATAAATGCCACAAGAATAAGAGAACAACCCATTTGTAGAGAAAGCACTGACTAAAGAGGGAATTGGAGCTTCAGGAGCAACCGTAACCTCTATTACTGTGCTCTTGGGCTTAACTAGTAATCAAAGTTTTTTGATACCACTAGATATCACGGTCGACAAATTTGTAGCTATTTTTCAAAAAGTAGACCTCAATGAGCTGCCTTTGCCTCCTCCACCACCTAGTCCACCCATGAACACCATTTCAAAGGGTGATAGGGAGGGGGATAAGGAACACACAAGAAAGGACCCCATTGATACAATAGAAAATACACATGGGGGGAACTTGAATTGAACCCTAGGGACACTTTGAGCTCAGGGACAATGATAGGTGGGCCAGCTACCCTACCGCAGTGGCTAGTGGAAGCCCAGAAAAGAAAATCCCCAACTACTATCATGGCTCCATTGTCACTTGCCAAGGTTTTGGTGGAGGGCCAAATTTCTAAGAATCCCAAGAAGGCTTGTACCCTTCACAACACTAGAATGGCCCCAGATGGCTACGTTGTGGTGATAGTCGCCGCTCTTTCAGCAGGAAAAGAGGATTCTGAGGTAGCTATCAAAGAATATGTAATTATTGAGGTGTCTCTAGGAAAAATAACTCAACAGAGGGAACTAGACCTCCAAAATGAAGTGGGTCAGGCTATTCGGGCACGCTATGAGAAACAATCTCATAAGATTTAGGAGTTAAAAGAAACCGATGCTAATCTTTCAGGACTCCTAACATAATTAGTGCACCATCACACTTTTGATACACCCAGACCCTAATTTCTTGGGACACAGCTACCATAGAGTCATGTTGATACTATGAAATTTATGAAGAAGAAGGCATTAGTGGTGGATGAGTGGATCGCTCATCAAGTTGGGGTAATAAGAAGTTTCTTGTCTGAGTCTCTCCTAGACTTTTTCAGGGTAAATGATTTAGCAAAGAAGATAGAGGCCACCATTCCCTAATGGCAGGGAGAGAACAAGAAATATGAAAACTAGAAGGATACCTCATCGGATATTCTAAATCTCGGGGAAGATGAGTTAATAAACACAAGCATTCTAGGGGATGAATCATATGGATTCCTTCAGACTCAATACTCCAGACTTGCATTCAAAGTCAAAATTTGCAAGCAACTGGTTTGAGTGTTGGAAGAGAAACTACAGGTGATTTGGAATTCTCTAGACCAATATGCTCCCCTCATCCAAAAAATTACATCGGCTAATCCTCTCAGCACCGGGATTTATACTCTCATCGATTCCATAATCGGTAAATTTGATGAAGTGGTCGAGCTAGGAGCCTAAATTTGACCTGGGGGGAATGTTAATGCCACCACCATGGTGGAACTCTCCCAAGTGTCTCTCAATTCCCATGATGTGGCCAAGATGGTTGTAGAGTTAAAAGATAATGTTGAAGATGTCAGCCTCTATTTTGAGGGATCTGTGGATCTTTGGGATTGCTTGAAGGATATAGAGGAAGATGGAATACTTCAGATTCTGGAGGCATAGGAAATATTTAAAATAAAATAAAATATATTGGACTATAGGGATCCTTCAACAAAAGTCTCATACAGTCTCATTCTTTATTCTCTGAGCATAAGCTCCCGGATCCCAAACCCCGGGTTCCCAGTTTTTTATTCTTTATAGTAATAAGTGTTGACAGCTCACTCAATCGACCAATAACTATCTACAACATTTTTCCAGGTCTATGTCTATCCCTCCTAGAATTACTTGTCACTATTTATCCATAGGTTCACTACAGATACCTCCCAGATCCTAAGGCATCATTCTAGCATTAACTATCTGGCATACCCCGACTCGCCTAGTCAACAAAGTACAGAAGAACATTAAAGAGGGCATATGTCCTAGTTCACTTGGGGAAGTTCCATCATGCCTACAAGTACAAGGATGATCTTTCCAATGGTAGTTTTCCTGGGGCTTCTTTCTTTCTTTCTTTTCTTCTCTTCTCAAATGATTGTATTATATTAGGAAATTTTGACAGCGCGGGTAGTAGCGGCTGTAAATATTGTAATATAATGTAAATAGCTAGCGTAGGGATAATCCCTTAGGTAGTTAGAATTTTCTATAAATATAAATTTTGACACTATTCTAAGTGTCATAAAATTGATGATTTAGCTTTCCAGTAGTAATACAAGCTTTGAGTCTTTTAGCAATACTATCTTTCAGAAGTTTAGAGTATATTAATGCTCCCTTGGAGCCACTAGTGTAACTACCAGTGATGCTAGATTTGAATTTAATGGAAGACTCAGGAACACCATTCAGCTCTAAGCTCTATGTTGGTTCTGATCCTAGAGTTAGCAAAACATTTCTCATGTTCTATGCTTTCTTATGTCCTTTGTTCCAGCTCTTTAATGATTTAATGAAATATTTTAATTTTCTACTGATATACGTGTGATCGAAGGTTATATGTATATCCAATATCTATTGTTTATTTTATCTAGAACTTTGCTGATGTTAAGGGAATTTATATCATGGATATAGTTAGAGATCTACACTAACCCTATCCTATCTTTTTCTATTTTCTTTTTCGGATATAAATTATGCTTGCAGGAAACCCATTATCCCTAAAGTTTCAGAGGTCTATGAGTCAAAACCAGCTGTCCCATCAAAATAAATACTAGGTTTTCCAACTAAGCTAAGCCCACAACATTGTGACCCAATAATCAGGTGCTTGGAGGATAGGAGAGCGAGCTATCATGCATGCCTCTTTAGGCAAATTTAGTTGATACTATTGTATTTAGTGAAAACTCATCTCCCATTGGCGAGAACGCAAAAATGTCCCGTCAACATACCCTTTTGCTAGAATTTTGGGCTTTTATCTTGATTTAGTTAGCTAGTAGTTATCTAAAATTATTTCTTACTGCTTAATAGAGATACATTTTACTTTGGTTTCTTAACAACTATGATAGCCTGAAGGCTATAAATATGCTATAAAATGACTTATGGAGGGTCGACCCTTTTAACTTAGTTTTCATACTGTTACTTTAAATTTGAAAATTTTGATGTGTGGTAAAAAAGACATTGATCAGTTGGCTAATGAAAGTTATTGCAATATTTAAATCCATGTGTTTGAGGTGAATTGTTGAACTTCTATTGGGGTTCATTTTCATATGATGGTTTTTTGCTTTTTTATTGTTCATTAAAATCTATGGATGCAAAGAATATAGTATGAATTAGTTTTTATAATTTGAGTTGAATTATCTTTAAGTTGGTTATCTTAAGTGGTATATTTTTTATCATACTTATTACACATATTTGAAAATCATGGTTATGTACCAAACTTTCTATGCCTTTTAACAGTTTGTGGTTAAAAGTAATAGAATATTTAAATCTTAAAATTCATTGCATATCTTACAGGGAGTTGTACCTTAAAATTCAAAGGGTATAATTTTGAGAGATTAACGCAAATATTGGATCATATTTTATCTCCATATGATTAAAGGTTTTTAGATTCAATTATTATACAAGTTTATTAGAGGATAAATCTGTTAGCAAGCATAAATTTTGTGAAACTACTTGAGATTTGGAAAAGAATTATTTAATGAGTGAAAGTCCCCTAGTCATGAGGTACAATGGTGTTGCCCCATGAAAATATATTTCATGTGCTACAACATAATTTAGGAATTTAAGATGACCAGGAAGATATCATTAGTCAATTGAATACATTGGCATGGTGTATGACAAAGATTCTAGAGGATTATAGATGAGAAATATAGGTACTAGAATGAGATGAGGATTTAGCCACTAATTTAAGATTTCTTCTAGAAAGAAAAAGAAGAAGATTGGTAGAAGTTCAAGATATAAATTGATCCCTTAACCAAACCCTTAAAGCTCCAAGAATCCTAGAACACCCAAAAAATCAATGAAGTAATTGTGTCCCTTATCAAACAAATAAGAGTTTAGGCCTTATACAAGATCTAAGAGAAGGGAAGACCTCTTTGATCCTATATTCCATGAATTAAAAGGGGTCAAATTTTCCTATAATCTTACATCTAAAAGGAAAGAAAAGAGTAGACCCTCTTCCCCTCCCAAAGAAACCAAAGTAGTCCTTGCACCTCTCATCAAGAAAGTCTTAGCCTGACACAGAATTAACCTTCCCCCAATAGTAACCTTAATCCCTTCCTTTATATCGGATCAACCACAGGGATTAGCTGTGGGACCCTTGAACATGGGAGATAATTTTAATCCCTTACCCAAAGGAGCCTGAGACAATCTTCCCATGTTCAATGCGGATGAGACAAGATCTCCAAATGAACATTGAAATGCCTTTTTCATAGCTTGTGGGGTGCTTGGGGTAAAACATCATAATGTAGCCATCATGTTATTTGTATAGACGTTAACTGATGTGGGAGTAAAATGGTTTTACCATTTACCCAATACTTCTATTACAACATGGGATGACATGAAGAACCCTTTTGAGAATAGGCTCAAGAGTGCAGAGGATGAACACTCTTTGTTTGTAAAATTAACCCAACTAAATAAAGAACTACATGAACCTATAAGGGACCCACTTCTAGGAGACCTAATAATGAAAACCAAAAATTACTTTTTATCAATTGTATGCCTCCAAAGATAAGTTTCCATATTAGAAGGGCTAGGGTAGCCAACATTTCAACCGATTAAACACTCGCATTAGAATTAGAAGATGTGATGCAAAGCATCATGGAAATCAACAAAACATCTAGGATCTGTCTGATCTAATCAACCCTTTCAACAAATTCATCAACAACTTCATCATATTAGAGGCATATTGAATCACCAAACACCATAAATATCATATTAATAAAATCATCTTCACAATAATCAATCCTTAATTAGGATCCAAAACTTATAAACATCCATTTGATATTTCAATCCATAATTCAAATACAAAGTAAATTTAATCAACAACTTCCAAATCTGTCCTAGTTGCAATAGTTTTTTCACCCTAAATTATGGCATTCACCAGTTCCATTAGATAACTCAACTTGGAAATCTCTCTTCAATGAAGTTGTTTATACCCAATGTCTCTAAATCATATCCAAAATTTATGGAAATCCAATGGTTCATGTAAAATTTATGGTCGCATCTCAAGACCCATTTTTTTGTTCCAAAATGTAGAAATTCATAAGCTCTTCCTACTAGGGCATCAAATATCTTTCTCAAAAAAAAACCAAATAATACCAAACTAATTGAATATGAAACCTTTATGTATCTAGTTTCAGAATATGTAAGCCATTAAATTTTAAAATGGTTAAATCATTATATAATCACAAACCCTTGCCTCTTATTCCATTTAAGATAGTTTAAAGCCATTTTTCACCAAAATCTTCATAAATTTCACAAATATGCATAAAAATGAATCAAACAAGAAGGAAATGAAATTTTATTTACATGTCATTCAAATATTCCAATTATAGGTCTTAACTCTTACATATGCATCCATACCAAACACTGCAATATGAGTCTTTCCAGAAGATCTCATATATGCAATCAACAACTTTCACCAAAACGTCCGTAGCTTCTTCATTTCTCTATGAAATTAATCCAAACCAAAATAAGATGGAATATTATTAAATATAATTTCAAATCATACAATTTATACATGGTTTTAAGGTCATAAAAGTCTATACAAGACCTGGAAACAACATTAATAGTAGTAAAACCAATCAAAACAATAAGTTTGAATGCACCAAAATTGCTCCAAAATGTTTCCCTCTTCTCATTCTAATTTGGAATGACCATTAAAATAAATTAATTGTATTTTTTATATTTTAAAACTGCCCAACCACATTTTAGACCAATAATCCTCCCCTTTACAACATATGAGCAACTTTGGCAACTTTTGAAAAGTTGCATTTTATAATATTGTTTTATGCAACATTTGCATTTATGCTACATATGACTTAAAAACTTGCAATAAAATTTTAAATTTTTTTAAATGGATTGATAATGACTTATTACATCAAATTTACCCTTCCATGGGTTTCCTTTTACAATTTGACCTTATTGACCAAAATAGGACCTAGTGTATGCAATGAAAATACCTGCAGCTGCACAGCAAGTCAAAACATGCATATACAAGATATAACAAATATTAAGAGCATGCAAAGAACTTGAAATACAACCTAATCTTCACTACAACCTCTGATGAGCTAAAACAAGTGCACCCAAGACTTGTTTGATTTTATCTTAGAGATTTTGTGGGTGTGTTTTCCCAACACAATACAATAAATCCCACTCTGATAGATGCAAAATCATGAAGATTTGAGCACAAGTATGTGGAACTTGCCCCAAATCTCTCAAATGATGAATGCAAAATGCAAAATCTATGCTAAGAATGTAAATGAAAGAGATTAACTACTAGATTAAGATGAAAACTAAACTAAAGATGAACATGCAAGATTTCAAACTAAACTATGAAAATGAATCTAAACTATTATGCAAAATGTGAGATCCAAGCTAAGTGCTCATGTGCTTAAGTGTGCAAGAATGCTAGAATGTTTAACTCAATGACTAGTTTCTAGTTCTCATTAGTTGAAAATGAGGAGTGAGGCCTCATTTTATGGATTTGCTATGAAAAATGGATGGCTAAGATTAAGAGGTGGAAAATGAGTGGTTGAGATTAAAGGTTAGGTAGGGTTTTGGTGGGAGTGAAGGAGATTAAGAGGCAAAAATAATGAGTGGCTAGGATTAAGAGGCAAAAGAGAGAGGAGTTGACTTTTCAAGGGGATGGAATAATAATTTAAAAAAGTCACATGTGTGTGCAAGTGATTAACGCTAAAATGGGTTTATTTACCTTTTAAGTGTGATTAAACTGATTTTAGCCAAAAGCAATGAGAAGCAAGATTTAAATTAAATTAAATTAAATTTAAATGAGGTTTAGAAGAATTTTATAGAAAATGGAGGGATTAAATAAATAAAATTTATTTAAAAGAAATATGGAGAAAACATATATTAAAATAAATTTTAATATATTAGGGATAGTATTTAAATTAAATTTAAATACAAGGTGATGAATTTATTTAATAAAATTAAATAAATAGTCGAATATAACAAATATAGTTAATCTATAAGAATTAACTATATTGTTATAGGTAATATTAATTAAATTAATATAGAAATGAAAAAGGACAATTTAGGGTGTCTACATTTTGCCCCTCTTTGATGTGGTGTTGAAATCAATATCGCGTCAAAGAAGAGAAAAGAGGAAGATGTCCCAATCATGGAAGGATGAGAAAGGATGACAAGGAGGGATATATGGAAGGATGATGCCCCCTCGAGAGGACATACGGGTTTGGAGAACATGAATGTGCTCTCGAAATGGATTAAGAGAGAGGGTGGAGGGAATAAAAAAAGACCTCACTATGCAAAAATGCAATCTATCTAAAATGCAATGCAAATGAATTGTGTAAATGTTGGGGAGCACAACCTGGATTTTGATATGGTACTTGATGATATGCACCAAGGTATAAGGAACCAAGATGACAAGGTGTCAAGTACATGAGAAAAGAGATAATGATAAAATGATCAAGTACAAAAAATACTAACACATACCAGCAACAAGCAAGCATGCACAACAAGCCAAAAGTAAACCAACATGTTGCCCCTAGGCAACTAAAAACCAATTGATTGCTTGATTGATGAAGGATGGCAAAGTTAACGATAAGAACAATGCACATCCAAGGGATTGGGAAGGATACATCCCATGATGATGATTGGATAAAAAATTGATCGATTGACTACCAGCTGATTCAGATTAACATGATGATAGGATGAAAGATTGATGTGCGAGATTGCAAAATTAGAGTGCATGGATTAGTAATAATAAAACTTGATATTATTGCAATTATAAGAATATTTTTTAATTTTTTTTTTTATAAATTTTATAAATTTTATAAATTTTTTAATGATTTTTAGAAGATTTTAAATTTTTTATGGATTTTTTAAAAAAAATTATTTTGCCCCCGCACAACCGCCCATCAGTAGCGCAACCGCTCATCGGTGGGCAGGCAGCTTCGTCCCCACAAAGGAGCGGCGCAGCCGCCTATCCGTAGATAGGCGGCTCCGCCCCTCGGAGAGGCGGGCACAGCCGCCCGTCCGTAGATGGGCAGCTCCGCCCCCGCGTAGGGGCGGCGCCCCTTAGAGAGGCGGGCGGAGCCGCCCGTCCGTAGATGGGCGGCTCTGCCCCCACGTAGGGGCGGCGTAGCCACCCGTCTGTAGACGGGTGGCTCCACCCCCGCATAGGGGCGGTGCCCCTCAGAGAGGCGGGCGCAGCCACCCATCCGTAGACGGGCAGCTCTGCCCCCGCGTAGGGGCAGCGCAGCTGCCCGTCTATAAACGGGCAGCTCCGCCCCTATTTAGGGGCGGGCGCAGCCGCCTATCCTTTGACAGAGCCGAGAATTTTTTTATTTTTATTTTTATTTTTTATAGAATTTTATACTTTTTAGTATTTTTTCAGGATCACTTTTCTGATTTTTAGGATTTTTAGACGTTTTTATGATTTTTACAATTTTTTAAAAATATGAGGGTCAATTGAGTAAAAATGAATTTTGAGGCTTCTTTTGAATATGAATTTATTTTTGGCCTTGCGGGGTGCTGCCCCTCG
>MU226242.1:518513-543323 GCA_018584345.1 Thuja plicata
GTATTTAACATATTAAAACCATATAAAATCTATATGTTAAATCTATTAAATCTATTCACATAAATAATAAGTAATCTATGCTAGGTTATTTATTTATATTTTGCAATTTGAAATAATTTCTTTATCAGAGGAATTTGATGGGGCAAACGATGCCTTTGGGACATGAAAGTAAAAGTGTGTACCAAAACAATTGCCAGGTGATCAAGTGGGAAGTGACCTCACCTCATGAAGGGGGTAGGCGATTGATATAAATTGTTCTGGAAGCACCATGATTACCACTTCTTGTTGAACCCACACTAGTTGTTTTATAAACACATGGAAGTACCATGATTACCACTGGAGGGTAAAAGCACAATAAATTGTCACCCTTTTACAAAGGAAAAGGTTAACAACACCAAAACTATAAAAATTCTAGGGCATAAAAGTCACATTTCTGTTGAGAATTTGAAGATGATGTAAACTGGTGAAATCTGTGAAAAAAGGATGAATTTTATGTCTATAATTTTTATAAAAAAAATTTAATAAAAATCAATATATTTTGTGAACTTTTTAGGTCTATTTTTCATTTCCTGAAAAAGATAGCTAATGAGGGAGTTTAATTTCCACCAGATCACTATAAGTAAAACATTGTTTTTTCCTCCAATTTTAGAATAAGTTTTAGATGACATGTATAGATAGTGTAGGAAAAAAGAAAGAAGTGTTTTGGATCTATAGTTTTCCCATTATAAGCGTTCAAAGTCGAACTTACCTGAAATCAATAGTTTTCTATGATTTTAAACTTTTTTTGAATTGATTTTGAATTTTTTATATTTTCCAAATCAATGACTTCTCAAAGCTTTATATACCTAAATGTAGTTTTTAGCAAATTTGTTCATTGTTTTGTAATCAAAACAAGATATAATTTTATATGTCAAGAATCTTCATTCTGAGATGTAGAAAAGGGTGCTTTTAGTTTTTTTACATTTTATATTTTGAACATATAATGGAATAGCATAAGTGCAAAATTTTGCATTTTTTGTGTGTTTTAGAGGTTTGGCTGCCAACATGGCATGCCACCTAGGTAGACTCAGCCTAGTCAGGCTCGGTCGAGTCCTACTATCCCTTGCATTGGCTTCCGCAAAAGTGTAGTATGCTACATAGGTGCCATTCGGTGCTGCATGGAAGCTACATGGACTTGTGCATGTTAGACTCGGTTGAGTTTTATTGGGCTGAGTCTAACTGGGCTGAGTAAATCAAGTTATCTTAAAAGGTGACAATTTATTGTGCTTTTACCTTGGAGACCAGAATTCTTATATGTAGATCACATATTAATAAATTTCATAAACAAACCATCTACACCAACTATGTGAACATGAAAATGATTTGGCCGGTAAAATGGTAGACATGGAACACACAAGATAACTCTAATGTGTTTTTGGAAAGGAAGAACTCGAATGCAGCAGATTCCACATCAAAAAGAAGAGAATAAAGTTATGTGAGCCAAGGAAGAAATTGAAGGGACATGGCCAAATCTAATAGGGCATAATCTATTTTGGCTAAATCTTCTACTCATCAAAACCACCATCGATCAAATGGGACTTTAATTGTTAGAAAATGGTGTAGCCACCTTTGAAGAAAATGGGATTTCTTTAATTGCATTTTTAAGTGTGAATTGAGAAAAGTGAGCTTTAAGGAAAAAAAAACTAGCATATCATATTGATCAAAATATATAATTTAAAACAACGTAAAATACAAAACAAGCTTGTAATCCTAAATAGTAGGTCAAGACTGTGATTCCAAATGAATTCTCTCTAATTTCTAGTGCTTTGAATTAAATTGTAGGAATGACCATTACAATCATGAATGCTCTTCTACAATTTTAAGGAATAAATTAAACCTAAAATAGGAAACACATGAAGTTATTTTGAGTCTCGATGTTGTTTTGTCAACCTCTTAGTTTTAAGAAATTTTCTCTTTCGATGGTTCCAACCGATTAAATCCATTCTATGGTTTATTAGTTCATCCAGTTATTAATATTGTTTCTATAGGTTTATTGTAATTTGCAATTGTATAACAATTGTACAAATAGTTGGTAATTCTAGAGTGTCTAAAATTAGGGTTGTATTGTATGAGGTTAGGTTTTCATATTCTAAATAAATTATTAGATTAATTTGGTTTGATGAGGTAATGTTGTTGAAAGAATGTTTTCCAAAAAAATATTGAGTGACCTAGAGATAAATGAGAATTTGATTTGAATTTTATACTTTCTTGTTTAATTTGTACAAATAAATAATATGGATGTCACTTTTAATCTAATTGAATAAACAATAAAAAAAACTATAAATAGCATAAAAAAAGAACGAAAGAAACAAAAACAAAATGCTAAATCTCTTATAAAATTTCAAGAATGCCAAAAATAGTCATTGATAATTCAAATAACACCGAAAAATGATATTATTTCTCAAATAACATAATGCAAATATTAAAAAAAACAGAGATGTAAAGTCAATACCAAGAAGAAAAAACATAATAGATACGATTTTATTGTGGTTCAGCAATATGCCTACGTCCACACTCGAAGCGGGGAATTCTATATTAATCCAGTCTACAATACATACAACGATACAATCCAATCATGCAATACATGAAGTTTCCCACAAACATTTATAGAGAATTTTTCTAATACAAAGAGATAGAGGAAAGTGACCGGTCAAGTGACTGTTGGGCTTCACATCCCAACAATCTCCCCCTTGAAGTCCAACCAGCACAACCATGCATTGTTGCATCCCCTACTTCCTATTCTGAATCTTAGAAAATAGTGAGACCTTGATAAGATCTCAACTTCACTAGACTCTGTTCTAGCACACTCTGAATGAGTTGTCTCCAAGTCAGATCAGATTCAAAATATCTTTTAGAAAAAAATCTTCTCAGGCTG
Source organism: Thuja plicata (assembly GCA_018584345.1). NCBI lineage: Eukaryota > Viridiplantae > Streptophyta > Pinopsida > Cupressales > Cupressaceae > Thuja > Thuja plicata. The sequence continues at coordinate 521,428 of MU226242.1, forward strand.
GATTTTTGGGCACAAACTCACCCATAAATTCATAACTAGTTTTTACAGGTGCAAAATTATCAAAACTGCCCAAACTATGAAAACTATGTAATTCAACTTCCAAATTATGAAAATTGCCCCCTATAGATTGAGAGACAAAGATATTCTCCCCAAAATTGCCCTATGTAGACTGCTATAACGTAAGATGCTTGCACAAATCATCCAAATATTGAAAATTGTAGGGGACACTTATACACAAGTGCACCCCTTCATGTTGTGAATACACATTTAATTGCACATTGATGACTTCGCTATCAAATATGACTTGACCATCATCGCCTATAGAAAATGGGCTTGAGTTGATAGAGTCCTCATCATGGTACAACCCATGCACCTCATACACCATAGGAACTCTATTAATTTCCTCCAAGTGAAAGAAAGCACTACAACCATGATTACATTCCTACCTACAAACAATATTATTTGTCTTTTTCCTTAAACCGTGACTATCGCTTGAGCCACCCAAATCACCACAAAACTGTATTTATTTTTTACAATATGTAGTTGGAACTTGTGTATTAGGAAGAGTACTATACTAAAAATTAAAGCCACTATTGTTTTCAAGTGCTTCAGAAAACTCTTTTCCATCCATCCTGGTTACCAAGTCGTCCACTCCAGTGACCAAGCCTTTCAAGGCCAAGTCACTGCTGTGATATGTTGGCAGTTTTGAATTAATCATAGCTAAATGAGGAATTTGTTCATCTCCATGAGCATGATTAAAATGAGACCGATGTGCAATGGCTTGGTCTATCTACTCCAAACCTACAGTTTCTTTGGTCATGATATGCTAGTGTTTGGCACAAATTTTCTAATGATAGAATGGTTCAATCTCAAAGTCTCGTGCAATAAGAAAATCATTGCTTTCAACCTTGGTAGCGACTGCAGTGTCCTCATTGGCCATCATACCTGGTCCTTTTGTCAGACAAGGCCCAAGAGGAGAAGGGAAAATATACCAAGTTCCAAATTCTTTGGCTTGGACCTTATCGAATTTTTGAAATTTGTGAAGCCACCATATACCACCTCAGTTTGTTAAGTGGAGAAGTTGTCCCGATGCCTGTCAATGAGCAGTTCCTTAAACATTACTTTGAGTAAGGAAAAAGAACAAACTCCCCTATGGGATATGTATCATATGTATATACCTCTTGTAAGTAGTCTTTGGGTGTGTCACTCTGGCACACCCTCCCTTGTAAATAGTTTTGGGGGCTTTTTGCCCTGGTCCTTTAGAGTCTTGTCTGTTCTTTATGTGGTTTCTTATCTTTTGTGTGTCCCTGACATTTTTCCCTCTTCTATTGGATTGGTATGCTTCATATAATGGTCATGCAAGTTGAGAGATTCTCCTCACACATTTTATTGGTCCTGAACTAGATGGTAAATGAAGTTTGGCCTTACCCTCATCTTGAGAAGTTCCTCACACAAGATTTTGGCTGTCAGAGGCTCTTCTTTGAGCTAGATTTTGATGTTTCTCTTTGAAAGAGAAAATTTTGGCTATCATTTTAAAAAGGGGGAGGTTACTTAAAATACCAAGAACAAAAGGGGCTTGGAGAAAGATAGATCAACTGCACTCTTTGCGAGGGGTGCCTAAGTGGAGGAAATAACTTAAAGAATTCCTAGGGCTATATTTTTTTGCTCCACTCAATAATCAAAAGGATGATGAGGTGAAAGAAGTACTGCCATAGTAGCAAGCTAAGCTTGAGGAACCTGGTGAAAGTAGTACTGCCCCTCCCATTCATAGAAAAAAGAGATAAATAAGTTTGGGGCGGAAGATCTAGCTTTTGGGGAAACATGAAACACCTCCAAGATGCTAGCTTTGCTATATTAGTGTGGTTTATATGTCTTTTCTCCAACCAAGTTCCATCTTTGTCCCTTCATTTGATGCCCAACACACATACAGTGGAAAACATCAATATCTAAATCTCAACAAATTTTTTTGATCGTGAAGTCACAACGTGAGGCCACTTCTCTACTAATGATAAGGTCCCCATCATTTCAACCAAAGTTATAGAGTTCTCAAATGCACAAGGAATTCTAATGAGTCACCAATTGTTATGCCCTACATACTCATCCCTACATTTTGTACACAAAATTATGGGTCCCCTTTATTTCTTTCCCCTTTTTGGTTTTCCCCTTGCTTTCTATTTTGTTTTTGGCTTGGTTCCCTATTTCTTTAAGACTATTTTGGTCCTGTCTGTTCTTTGCCTCTCTTTTTGTGTTTGTTGTTTATTCTAGGATTTATGTCCCAGAGTGTTATTCCCAAGCGGGTGAGTCTAGATCTTTATTCTTGGAAATCATTTTCTTTTCTTCGAAAGGGGGATGATCGTTAGGTGTTATGGGTCCGAATCCCAGCCACCTAGGTGTTTCTCGAAGTTACTTTTGGTAACTATTGCACTTTCCTAGGCAATATTTAAGGATTTTTACCTTTTCATTTTACACTTATCACAAACAAGTTACCTTCTGGAAAATTTTCTCGAGAATGAAGCAACTTGTTTTCTGAGCAGACGCATTTGGGCTAAAAGGTGCAGAGTTGTGTTCGTCAAGTCTGGTGGAATGTTTAGGTTATAGAGTGAAGAAGTTGTAGCTCCCCCCATTCAGCATTTGAAGGTTTAGGTAGGACCTTGGGCTTTCCCTTTTTTTTCTTTCTATTTTTTTTCTTCTATGTTTCTTTTTCTCTATGTGTTTTCAGTTAGTTTTCAGTCGCTACATTGTGTTTTCTGTGTCTGTTCCTAGTCATCAATCATTTTTTTTGTTTCTCCATGGCTACATCTACCATTCTTCATGATGTTATCCTTGATTCTGGTACATCTTCTTCCATTCATAGTGGTTCGACTCAAAAGGAAAGGTGTCCACCCTCCTAAGCTATAGATTTCTATAAATATCACCCACTTCACATTGGGAAGTCTACAGCGAGGAGTTTTTGTTGTATATTTTATATATTCTTTATATGTTGTAAGTAGCTTGTAAATGCTTTGTGAGGAAGAGTTTGTTTTTCTTCTTCTGTAAATTTTGGTTTGTGAGATCTATAGGTTTGAGGGTGTGAGCTCTGGTAGCTCATTATGGCTCTAGCTTCGTCTATAAATTTTGCAAGTCTTTAGTGCTTTGTTCAATTTTCCTCCACTCAGAGATGTGTTATTTCTTAGATTTTTTATGCAGTTGGGTGTCTTGGGCAGCTATCTTTAAGGACCCATTGTCTTCCCAATTACCTATGAGCTCTCAGACCATGTCCATCCAATAAGTAAGTTCACCACCCTAGTTGGTGCTTCCCTAGATGACGAGGAGCTAGGTATGTTAATTACAGAGGCCAGCTCATTAGCAAGAGTTTAATATTTCTCTCTCCTCCATACTTTCCACCTTAATGGAAAAATTATCTCCCATGAATGAACATTTAAAATCCATCCCAAATGGTATTCATGTCACTCGTGTGTTAGAACAATTTTTTGTTTGTGTTATTACTCAGCCAAGTGGGAAGGTGGGTGTTAAAGTACGACAGTAGGGCCACCTATCTTATCACTAACAATCGCTATCTTTTCAAGTTAATTTCAAGTGTGTTAATTAACCTAGCCTTTTCCACCTCACGTGACCCCCTTTTTGAGTTATCATTTTGGATCCTTGGTAAGAAAGAAATATTTCATGTGTTAAAATCATATTAAATCTTAGACATATGATCTCATCTAGGATTCCATAATGATTTCTTCATTTTAGGTGAAAAGGCGAAGTCATTCTCATGGCCTCAAGAATCTGAAACCTATCAATGTTTATGTATTGACGGTTGTCTAGTTTGTAGGTATAGGTTAAAGTAAGCAAGAAATGGCTTCAGGATCTTCACCTCCTGGGAGTCCAAAACTCCCAAGTGCCTCTATAGACACCGACAAGAGGAACAAGATACAATAGACATTAGGAAAGCTCCGACTAACCTAGAAATATAATAGTAACAGGAAAATTCATGGGTCCTGAATTGAGTCTGCACTTAACGAGATCACCAACATAGATGTCACCAGCTAGGCCCAATTATAGGGCCTTATTCAAATGATCTATCATCTTTGATGCTCTAATGAATCCATCTCAGTTAACATAGCGGCATCTAGAATAATTCAAGTAGCTAGTTCTCCATGCTTAGTACAAGCGCTGAAGTTAATTTTTCTCTTGGCTAGGGGTTATTGCCAAGGTAGTATGGTTGCTATGCTAGTTTCCTCTACTCCCCTAAAATTCCTGGTGTCCCTCATCACATTAGACCATGATGCCACTGCCAGAGGGTGGTGTATTCTATAATTTGTGGGAGTTTTTTCTCTCACCAAGGCTGAGGCCCTCTAATAGTATGAGGGTGCCAACACCACCTCAACACATATTGAATGAAAATTTTATGCCGGGACTACAAGAAGACACTGACAAAAATTCCTTGCTCTGACTTAAAGGATCCCATCTAGGTGGGATTTATCTTCTTATGTAGGATCTTTGGGGAGCCACATGTCTAGGAATTCTCCCCCTGGATGTATTATTTCTTATATGGTTTGACCACCAACAAGGTGCAGTTCAACTGGATGAGGAGGGTCGACATAGAGTGGAAGTTCTATATGACTTCTTACGTACTTTGGCCACTTGCTAGGTAGTTCCATGGGATCCAAGGTTCAACAATAGTTGTTTTTCTCAGGGAAGGACCTTGTTCAGTCTCTTCATGGGACCACTTCCCCTAGATTTAGTTTGACCAGAGTTTCCCACATTTTTGTAGACTCAACTATGGCTTCATATTTCACAGGATCAAGGCGATCACTAGTGATCAGGGATACAAATTATCTTTGTAGGCCATGGGCCTGGTTGGTGCATGGGGGTGATACTTCATCTATTTTCCCAAGCACATTTACAGTTGAGTATTCAGCTTCTCCGGAGAACCTTTCCCGTTACCTAAACATTGTGGGAATAGGATACTTTTGTTAGAGTTCTGCAGGAATATTTTGGAGGCTCATGCCTTGGCTTCCCTCAAAAAATTTACCACCCCAACATTCCCTTTCATTTGTAGGGAATGCTCTTGCTCTCTAGTCACAGTCCGAGGAGCCAAAAATGAGCTAAGTAGTTTTAACTTAGCAAAATATTATTTCCCCCACAAGAATTATGATCCCCTTTGATGACTACCAAGGTTAATGCCAAAGGGGGTAAACCCCCATGTTTGACACATAAAATATTTTTAGGCCAACTACCAGGATGATTATGATGTCTAGAAGTGACACTACACCAGGGTAACAAAAGGGATGATGGAATAGCTCAAGCTCTCGAAATTCCCATGGAATTTTTTAGACACCGGGCCCCTAGAGGACCCCGAGTATAAATATACAGGTATAGATAAGATGAACCTCCCTCTGGTGGATTGGGATATGCCAAAAATTCTTCATATCGAGGCCATCTCAAGCATAGAAATTGAGCACAGCCACTCATATTTTAAGAAGCTCTGCCCAAAGAGTGTCTAGTTAGACAAGTATTATTTGGGAGCCTTACATTTCTAGGCCCCAGAGAAATCCAAAGGCCGCAGATAGAAGAAAGTTGGAACTCCACCTTAGGTCTCAGACCTGACTTTGGCCCCCCTGATGGAGCAATTGGGTGAACAGTTAGAGCACTCCCAAAAATTGAGAGACACAACAAACTTTGGAGTGACTTTTAGTCCCTGGCTATTTTGTTAAGTGCAGCATGTGAATTAGAAATTGTTGGAATAATGGAAAATGTAGAGCCTGAAGTGCCACTCAAAAGGAGAAAGAAAAAAAGGCAAGTCGGTCCCCACAAAATTGGAATCCGGGCCTGAGCCCAAAGATGTACTTGAAGTTGAGGTACTTTCTTCCTCCTCCTATGAAAAATAGGATCATCCAATGAGTCCCATAGAGATAACACAGATCAACATTGATGAATTCTTCCCACTGGGTGATCTAAGAGAGCTACATGGTATGGTCGACTATACCATAGAAGAGGCAGCAGAACAAGAAGTTAAAGTTCCCATACTTGAGTCAATAGGGCCAGAAGATGTGGTGGCCCAAGGAGAAGGTGAGCCCTGGCTTGATGAAGCCAAAGGTGAAAAAAAATGCCACAATAACAAGAGAACAACCCAGTCGTAGAGAAAGCACCAACTAAAGAGGGAATCAGAGCTTCAAGAGCAACCGTAAACTCTAATGCTGTGCTCTTGGGCTTAACTAGTAATCAAAGTTTTCTGATACCACTGGATATCATGGTCGACAAAGTTGCAGCTATTTTTCAAAAAGTAGACCTCAATGAGCTGCCATTGCCTCCTCCACAACCCAGTCCAACCGTGAACACCATTTCAGAGGGTGATAGGGAGGGAGATAAGGAAGACACAAGCAAGGACCCCATTGATACAATAGAAAATACACATGGGGGGAACTTTAATTGAACCCTAGGGAAATTTCAAGCTTAGGGACAATGATAGGTGGGCCAGCTACCCCGCCGCGGTGGCTAGTAGAAGCCCAGAAAAGAAAATCCCCAACTACTATCATGGCTCCACTGTCACTTTCCAAGGTTTTGGTGGAGGGCCAAATTTATAAGAATCCCAAGAAGGCTTGTACCCTTCACAACACTAGAATGGCCCCAGATGGCTACATTGTGGTGATAGTCACCGCTCCTTCAGCAGGAAAAGAGGATTTTGAGGTAGCTGTCAAAGAATATGTAATTACTGAGGTGTCTCTAGGTAAAATAACTCAACAGAGGGAACTAGACCTCCTAAATGAAGTGGGCCAGGCTATTCAAGCCCGCTATGAGAAACAATCTCATAAGATTTAGGAGTTAAAAGCAACCAATGCTAATCTTTTGGGACTCCTAACATAATTAGCACACCACCTCACTTTTGAAACACCCAGACCTTAATTTTTTGGGACACAACTACCATAGAGTGATGTTGATACTATGAAATTTATGAAGAAGAAGGCATTAGTGGTGGATGAGTGGATCGCTCATCAGGTTGGGGTAATAAGAAGTTTCTTGTCTGAGTCTCTCCTAGACATTTTCTGGTTAAATGATTTAGCAAAGAAGATAGAGGCCATCATTCCCTAGTGGCAGGGAGAGATCAAGAAATATGAAGACTAGAAGGATACCTCATCAGATATTTTGAATCTTGAGGAAGATGAGTTAATAAACACAAGCATTCTAGGGGATGAATCATATGGGTTCCTTCAGACTCAATACTCCAGACTTGCATTCAAAGTCAAAACTGGCAAGCAACTGGTACAAGTATTGGAAGAGAAACTACAGGTAGTTTGGACTTCTCTGGACCAATATGCTACCCTCATCTAATAAATTACATTGGCTGATCCTCTCAGCACTGGGATTTATACTCTCGTCGATTCCATAATTGGTAAATTTGATGAAGTGGTCAAGCTAGGAACCTAAATTTGACCTGGGGGAAATTTTAATGGCACCACCATGCTGGAACTCTCCCAAGTGTCTCTCAATTCCCATGATGTGGCCAAGATGGCTGCAGAGTTAAAAGATAATGCTGAAGATGTTAGCCTCCATTTTGAGGGATCTGTGGATCTTTGGGATTACTTGAAGGATATAGAGGAAGATGGCATACTTCAGATTCTAGAGGCATAGGAAAGATTTAAAATGCATTAAAATATTTTGGACTCTAGGGATCCTTTAGAAAAAGTCTCATATAGTCTCATTCTTTATTCTTTGAGCATAACCTCTCGGATCCCAGACCCTGGGTTCCCAGTTTTGTATTCTTTATAGTAATAAGTGTTGACAGCTCACTCAATTGACCAATAACTATGTACAACATTTTTCCAGAACTATGTCTATCCCTCCTAGCATTACTTTTCACTATTTATCCATAGGTTCACTATAGATACCTCTTGGATCCTAAGGCATCATTCCAGCATTAACTATATGGCGTACCTCGACTCGCCTAGTCACCAAAGTATAGAAGAACATTAAAGAGGGCATATGTCCTAGGTCACTTGGGGAAGTTCCATCATGCCTACAAGTACAAGGATGATCTTTCCAATGGCATTTTTTCCTGGGGCTTCTTTCTTTCTTTCTTTTCTTCTCTTCTCAAATCATTGTATTATATTATTAAATTTTGACAGCGCGGGTAGTACCATCTGTAAATATTGTAATATAATGTAAATAGCTAGCGTAGGGATAATCCCTTAGGTAGTTAGAATTTTCTATAAATATAAATTTTGACACCATTCTAAGGGTCATAAAATTGATGATTTAGCTTTCCAGTAGTAATACAAGCTTTGAGTCTTTTAGCAATATTTTCTTTTAGAAGTTTAGAGTATATTAATGCTCCCTTAGAGCCACTAGTGTAACTACTAGTGATGCTAGATTTGAATTTAATGGAAGACTGAGGAACACAATTAAGCTCTAAGCTCTGTGTTGGTTCTGATCCTAGAGTTAGCAAAACATTTCTCATGTTCTATGCTTTCTTATGTCCTTTGTTCCAGTTCTTTAATGATTTAATGAAATATTTTACTTTTCTACTGATATACATGTGATTGAAGGTTATATGTATATCCAGTATCTATTGTTTATTTTATCTTGAACTTTGTTGATGTTAAGGGAATTTATATCATGGATATAGTTAGAGATCTACACTAACCCTATCCTATCTTTTTCTATTTTGTTTTTTGGATATAAATTATGCTTGCAGGAAACTCATTATCCCCGAAGTTTTAGAGGTTTATGAGTCAAAACCAGCTATCCCATCAAAATAAATACTAGGTTTTCCAAATAAGCTAAGCCCACACCATTGTGACCTAATAATCAGGTTCTTGGAGGATAGGAGAGCTAGCTATCATGCACACCTCTTTAGGCAAAGTTAGCTGATACTGTTGTATTCAGTGAAAACTCATCTCCCATTGGCGAGACTGCAACAATGTCCCATCAACATACCCCTTTGCTAGAATTTTGGGATTTTATCTTGATTTAGTTAGCTAGTAGTTATCTGAAATTGTCTCATACCACTGAGTGGAGATACGTTTTGCTTTGGTTTCTTAAGAACTATGATAGCCAAAAGGCTATAAATATGCTATAAAATGACTTATGGAGGGTCAACCCTTTTAACTTAGTTTTCATACTGTTACTTTAAATTTAAAAATTTTGATGTGTGGTAAAAAAGACATTGATCAGTTGGTTAATAAAAGTTATTGCAAAATTTAAATCCATGTGTTTGAGGTGAATTGTTGAACTTCTATTGGGGTTCATTTTCATATGATGGTTTTTTGCTTGTTTACTGTTCATTAAAATCTATGGATGCAAAGAATATAGTATGAATTCGTTTTTATAATTTGATTCAAATTATCTTTAAGTTGGTTAGCTTAAGTGGTATATTTTTTATCATACTTATTACACATATTTGAAAATCATGGTTATGTACCAAATTTTCTATGCCTTTTAATGGTTTGTGGTTAAAAGTAATAGAATATTTAAATCTTAAAATTCATTGCATATCTTATAGGGAGTTGTACCTTAAAATTCAAATGGAATAATTTTGAGAGATTAACCCAAATATTGGATAATATTTTATCTCCATATGGTTAAAGGTTTCTAGATTCAATTATTATACAAGTTTATTAGAGGATAAATCTGTTAGCAAACATAAATTTGGTGAAACTACTTGAGATTTGGAAAATCATTATTTAGTGAGTGAAAGCCACCTTGTCATGAGGTACAATGGTATTGCTCCATGAAAATATATTTCATGTGCTACAACATAATTTAGAATTTTAAGATGACCAGGAAGATATCATTAGTCAATTGAATACATTGTCATGGTCTATGAGAAGGATTCTAGAGGATTATAGATGAGAAATATAGGTACTAGAATGAGATGAGGATTTAGCTGCTAATTTAAGATTTCTTCTAGAAAGACAAAGAAGAAGATTGGTAGAAGATCAAGCTATAAAATGATCCCTTAACCAAACCCTTAAAGCTCCAAGAATCCCAGAACACCCAAACAATCAATGAAGTAATTATGTCCCTTATCAAACAAACAAGAGTTTAGGCCTTATACAAGATCTAAGAGAAGGGAAGACCTCTTTGATCCTATATTCCATGAATTAAAAGCAGTCAAATTTTCCTATAATCTTACATCTAAAAGGAAAGAAAAGAGTAGACACTCTTCCCCACCCAAAGAAACCAAAGTAGTCCTTGCACCTCTCATTAGGCAAGTCTTAACCTGACACGTTATTAACCTTCCCCCAATAGTAACCTTAATCCATGACTTTCTATCAAATCAACCATAGGGAGTAGCTGTGGGACCCTTAAACATGGGAGATAATTTTAATCCCTTACCCAAAGGAGCCCGAGACAATCTTCCCATGTTCAATGGGGATGAGACAAGATCTCCAAATGAACATTGAAATGTATTTTGCGTAGCTTGTGGGGTGCTAGGGGTAAAAAATCATAATGTAGCCATCATGTTATCTGTACAGATGTTAACTGATGTGGGAGTACAATGGTTCTGCCATTTACCCAATACTTCTATTGCAACATGGGATGACATGAAGAACCCTTTTGAGAATAGGTTCAAGAGTGCAGAGGATGAGCACACTTTGTTTGTAAAATTAACCCAACTCAATAAAGAACTACATGAACCTATAAGGGAGTTCATTGCTAAGTATATAAAAAAAATTTATACAAAATACCCACTTCTAGGAGACCTAATAATGAAAACCAAAAATTAATTTTTATCAATTGTATGCCTCCAAAGATAAGTTTCCATATTAGAAGGGCTAGGGTAGCCAACCTTTCAACCGATTAAACACTCACATTAGAATTAGAAGATGTGATGTAGAGCATCATGGAACTCAAAAAAACTTTTAGGATCTGTCTGATCTAATCAACCCTTTCAACAAATTCATCATATTAGAGGCATATTGAATCACCAAACACCATAAATATCATATTAATCAAATCATCTTCACAATAATAAATCCTTCATTGGGATCCAAACCTTATAAACATCCATTTGATATTTCAATCCATAATTCAAATACAAAGTAAATTTAATCAACAACTTCCAAATATGTCCTAGTTGCAATAGTTTTTTCACCCTAAATTATGTCATTCACCATTTCCATTAGATACCTCAACTTGGAAATCTCTCTTCAATGAAGTTTTTTATACCCAATGTCTCTAAATCATATCCAAAATTTATGGAAATCCAATGGCTCATGTAAAATTTATGGTTACATCTCGAGACCCATTTTGTTGTTCCAAAACGTAGAAATTCATAAGCTCTTCCTTCCAGGGCATCAAATATCTTTCTCAAAACAAAACCAAATAATACCAAACTAATTGAATATGAAACCTTTATGTATCTAGTGTTAGAATATGTAATCCATTAAATTTTCAAATGGTTAAATCATTATATAATCACAAACCCTTGCCTCTTATTCCATTTAAGATAGTTTAAAACTAGTTTTCACCAAAATCTTCATAAATTTCACAAATATGCATAAAAATGAATAAAACAAGAATTAAATGAAATTTTATTTACATATCATTCAAATATTCCAATTATAGGTCTTAACTCTTACATATGCGTCCATACCAAACACTGCAATATGAGTCTTTCCAAAAGATCTCAAATATGCAATCAACAACTTTCACCAAAATGTCTATAGCTTCTTCATTTCTCTATGAAATTAATCCAAACCAAAATAAGATGGAATATTATTAAATATAATTTCTAATCATACAATTTATACATGGTTTTAAGGTCGTACAAGTCTGTACAAGGCCTAGAAACAACATTAATAGTAGTAAAACCAATCAAAACAATAAGTTTGAATGCACCAAAATTGCTCCAAAATGTTTCCCTCGTCTCATTCTAATTTGGAATGACCATTAAAATAATTTAATGGTATTTTTGATATTTTAAAACTGCCCAACCACATTTTAGACCAATAATCCTCCACTTTACAACATATAAGAAACTTTGGCAACTTTTGAAAAGTTGCATTTTATAATATTGTTTTATGCAACATTTGCATTTTTCCTACATATGACTTAAAACCTTGCAATAACATTTTAAATTTTTTTAAATGGATTGATAATGACTCATTACATCAAATTTACCCTTCCATGGGTTTCCTTTTGCAATTTGACCTTATTGACCAAAATAGGACCTAGAAATATAACTTTGACAATGATTACAAATGTCTTGCATATCATTTACAACTTTTATTCCCACAACATTACAATACATATACATGATATTTTAGACTCAAAATATCATACTATCTCATGTTTACCTCTTGATATTCTTGTGTGCTAGGTGCTCCTCCACCATACTCCCAAGATTGAAACAATTTCCAAGTATCTTGGAAATGTCCTTTGGAGGAAAACATTCAGACTTAGAATGTCCATGCTTAGCTTTGTCTCTATTCATATTTGTCTCTTGTATTTATCTCTTTTCCTCTTTTATTTTCTTCACTCTTGGTGCCTCTTCTCTACCATGTCTCTTTCCTAGGCAACTTTGTCTTCAAGGACAGATGACTATCCTTTCCATCTTCTTCTCTAGTGTCACTATTAGTGGAGCATACATGGTTACACTTCCTGGTGCCTTATCAATCAGACATCCACCTTTATCTTTACGATCCAAACACCTCACCTCTTTCCTCACCTAGGAGACACATCCTTCCTCTTTCCCTAGTCTCTTGGAAACCAATTAGACCACTCCTTGGTCTAGGACCTTCTCTTGGCCCTTGACAGGCTTCGAGTGTCTATACAACCCAACCCTCATATGCAGCTGGTGGATAAGTACCTGCAACCAAAACCAATAAAAAATTATTAAAAAAAACCTCCTCTTAGCCCAGATCTTTTCTTGGCTCTAATACCAATTTGATGCAGAGCATCATCAAGCTCAACCAAACTTCTAGGATCTATCTAATCCAATCAACCATTTTAACAAATTCATCAACAAACTTCATCATATTAGAGGCATATTCAATCACCAAACAACATAACTATCATCTTCATCAAATAATCTTCACGGTCATTAATCCTTCATTAGGATCCATGCCTTATAAACATCAATTTCATATCTCAAGCAATAATTCAAATACAAAGTAAATTCAATCAACAACTTCCAAATTTGTCCTAGTTGCAATAGTTTGTCAACCCCAAATTTTGTTACTCAGCTTTTTCATTAGATACCTCAACTTGGAAATATTTCTAGTGGATTTGTTCATAAACATGGTTTCTAAATCATATAAAACAATTATGGAAATCTAATAATTCATTTAAAAGTTATGGTCTATGTCCTGAAACCCATTCTATTGTTCTAAAAATTCATAAGCTCTTCCTAGTAAGGCATCAGATATCTTTCACAAAACAAAATGAAATGATCCCAAACCAATTGCATATTAAAACTTTATGCATATAATTTTATAATATGTAATCTGTAGTGCCCCACCAAGGTAAATAGGAGGACGAACCAACTAATCTCTAAAGATGTAGTCAATTTTTTTTTTTTACTACTACAATGCACATTATCTAAAGAATAGATACACTTTTTCTCACAAAATAAGAATGCAACATGACTTAAGATTCCTAAGTCCTCACTGGTTCCCTAACATCGCTACTCAAATAAACATTGATTAATCTATTTACACTTATGAGCTTCATATCAATTTACAATTCTAACATACTTATAGGGTTTCAAAATAAATGATTACTATCTCATTAACATGTTTCAATGACTAATCACCAAAACTAGATTTACCAACATGATACATCCTACTAACTAACCAATGGAAATTATACCATTTGTAAACTATCTTATAAATTTAGTTTCATATAGACATTACGGTAAATATTATCATTCATTATCACATACCCTACCACCTAGAGGTATATTATACTAGATATATTTTAAGGCACCAACCAAAATGTTCCTAAATCAATCTTATTATCAATCATAAGGTAACAATATGTGAATCAATTTATTAAGTTAGTATCATAAGTTACAGTGAACCAAAAATGTCTTTTACTTCTTTCCCATAAACTTCCCTTAATATTTAGTCATCTCATTTCTTAAATATATAGTTATTCAATAGTTACAACTCTATTATTATTCTATTATTTACTATACTTCCTCTTATAATAAGATCATTTTATCTAAAAATAACATTTCACTTTGTCGAAAGCATAACCACAAGTTCATTTTTTAATTAAGTATTTCATAATATTTCTTTTAGTCTATTATGAAAGAAAACTTTACTTATCACATCAATATAAACTAGGTCCTTATCCATACAACACAAGAGAACAATAAGAATAATTTTTTCATGCAGAGATAACTTACTTTACAACAATATATCATACAAGGAAAACAATTGACAAAGTCCACCTCACTTTAAACCTTATAAGATACACAATTTGGAGCATAACTTTTCCCTTCCATTCACCTAGAAATACCCATTCCCATTACATTGCTCCTTTTTTCAACTACATTAAATTATATTATAATACCTATTAAGGGCTTTCAATAAAGAAATACCTCCAAATTACAATACATTGAAGTACATGATGCAGAAGTAGAATACTTGATAGCTTCCAAGCATGAATCCAAGGATAAAGAAATCTATGCAACCATGAATAGTACCTCATTAAGATTAACCACCCAACCACGTGCAACCATGAAGTTCCACTCCCCCATGCTAGGAGATAGAACCAAGGTCCACACAAGCCCTAAGGCAATCTAAGGCCAAGAATAATCCTTTTCCAAAAGAATCGGCCAAAATAAATAAATAAAAAAAATAAGAAACACAAAATACAAACAAGTATCCAAACATCACAAAATACGAGTGAGGGCTCCAGGTTACCAACTAGGCGAGTTTCATCACACAACCTGTGTATTGGGATCATCCCTAGAAACCATGTAACACCGGTCCCCTCTCAAATTTTAAGGATCCACCATGGTCGTTACCCATGGTACCAGTACTCCAGCATGTCTATGTGGACTATAATATCCATTAAGTGATTTGTGTTGATCCTTAATTAATAGTTAACATCATAATCATATATAAAATCATACAAGAGTGTTAGTTATGACTAGGTATTCATAGAAAGAAGCTAATCTTTATGGGAATGTTGAACAACATAAATACACCATCCAGAACATAGTCATAAAAGTATCTTAATCAACTTAATTCATCCCAGTGTACTCAAACCATCAAAAAGGAGTTCCTCATACAAAAGCCATATCAGATTATTTAATAACAAAAGATTCCTAAAATATCATGAGCACATAGTAGGCATCACTAGTCAAGGATAAATATGCGTTAAACTCTTATGTGGAGATGAGATAGATTGGATTAGTAACTTCAATCAGAATCATTAGTAGAGAATAAAAGTCCCAAACTTCCAATAGGCATAATCAGGTCTTGTGAGCGTTGGAGGGGAATTAAATAATCCATTAAATTTTCTAATTGTCAAATCATTATGTAATCACAAACACTTTCCTACAGCTCCATTCAAGGCAGTTTAAAACCTATTTTTACCAAAATCTTCATAAATTTCACAAATATGCATAAAAATGACTCAAACCAAAAGTAAATTATAGTGTATTCACATATATTTCAAATTAATCCAATTACAGGTCTTAACTCTTCCATATACATCTATACCAAATGTGGCAATATGACTTTTTCTAGAAGATCTCAAATTTGCAATCAACAACTTTCACCAAATGTCCATAACTTCTTCATTTCTCTATGAAATTAATCCACACCAAAATAAGAGGGAATATTATTAAATATAATTTCTAATAATACAATTTATACATGATTAATAAGTTGTACAAGTCCTTACAAGGCCTGGAAACAACATGAAAAATAGTATAATAATCAAAACAATAAATTTGAATGCACCAAAATTGATCGAAAATGTTTCACTCTTCTAATTCTGATTTGGAGCAACCATGACAATTATTTTATATTTTTTTGATATTTTTCAACTACCCAACCACCCTTTAGGCCAATAATCCTTCCCTTTGCAACATATTAGCAACTTTGGCAACTTTTGAAAAGTTGCATTTTATAATTTTATTTTATGCAACATTTGCAATTTTGCTACATATGACTTAAAACCTTGAAAGAACCTTCCAAAAATATTTAAATGGACCAATAATGACTCATTACATCATGTTTACCATTCTATGGGTTTGTTTTCATAATTGGACCATATTGACCAAACTAGGACCTAGAATCATAACTTCGACAATTATTACAAATGGCTTGCATAGCCTTTACAAATTTGATCCCCACAACAAAACAATACATATTAATGATATTTTGGACTCAAAATATCATACTATCTCATGTTGAACTCCTTATATGCTTGTGTTCTAGGTGCTCCTGCACCAGAATCTATGTCCATTAATGTACCTACCCACAATATGCTCATTATCTTCTTGCTAATTTGTTATCATTTACAAATTTATAACTCTTCAATATATATTTCTATGTAGGTATACTTCTTTTTCAAGTTTTTAAATTCTCTTAAGAGGTTCTACTAATAATCTGAAGGTACGAACCAAATCTGTAGATGCTTTAACATCTTTAGCCACTATTATATTTTCTCTTTTCCTAGATTCCTTCTAGTGTTTTAGATATTCTCTTAGCATAGAGATGCATGAGACTTAATCTTTGAATCTGTTATCTTGACCCTTCATAGATCTTCTTCATAAATTCATTTTATATCAAACTATGCTTCTAAGTATTCAATCCAATTTAAGAACACATTCATATTTAGTTTACCATCAAAATAAGGAACCTCAACCTTGACTTTCGTTCCTTTTTTTGTTGATGGCCTCAATAAGCCTCTCTATTGGCCGTATGACTATTGTTCTTCCACTTTGAACTATGGGAGTAAATAGTTCATTTTTTACTCTTTACTCAAGTTTACTTAGGTGCATTCATTAATTGGGTAGATGGAGATCATTGAGTCCAAATTGGACTTCACCTTATCTTAGAGGATATTGTTGAGTTCTATCAGAACTCTGCTTCCTCTAGGTTGAGACACTTGTCTCAACCCTATCAATGTTTCCTATCTACTCTTGTCTATAAAACTAGAGCCTTTGTACCTTTGTAATCACCTCATATAAGTATCTCAATACCTCAGTATCTCATTACTTCGTTATCTCAATGCAATTCTTGTGACTTATCTCTCTGTTTTGGAGGATGTCTATAGAATGGCTCTTGGGTATATGATAGTTTATCCTAACATGGTATCAGAGCCTACAGCCTCTTAGCTCCTTTGAGTCTTTCTTGAGATTTTTCTTTCTTTTTCATTTTAGAGGTCCCTGGTTTTCTTACCAGTGTTTGGTTGTAGTCACAGGCCATATTGTGGCAAATCTCATTTATATTTCTGTCTTATGTCAGTGTATTTTTAGATCTATGTGAAATAGATTTTGTGGCAGTGGGTTTCTTGATTGGTGTGGTGTCTGTCAACCAAGCCGATCTTCCCTTTGAGGGTCATTCGCTCATTGTGAGTCTATTAATTTCCCTAGTCACCATCCTTTTGCGAGTGGTTTCAAGTTCTTTCCTAGCTCATGGTTTCTCAGTAGGAAACACACTCAATGCAAGCCTCCAACATGAGGCAGCCCATCAGTTTGGCTAGAGCCTATCAGTTACAAGGAACCAATTGCCACTGAGACTGACGCATGTGACTAGGCATTGTTATTCAGCTCAAGCTCATGCAAATTGAGAAACAACATCTTAGTTAGCACAGACTCACGTGGCTGAGTGTCTCTCCTTTACATGTGGAGGAGCATTATGATGCTCCCTATGACATGTATTGCATGAATGACATATTGAGTCTTTGTGGAGACTTGGAGAGATCATTTTTGTATTTGCAACTTGGTCTACGCTCAATTTTTATTACGACAGATTTGAAGCATTTTCAAAGTCATCATTTTTGCTGCAATTTGGCATGTGAAGATTTTATGTGGGCCCGATCCCTATGTGGGAATTTTCTTTGGTTATTTCTCTCATTGAAGGTGATGCTTGTTTAGACGGCCCACATTTTCTTTATGGCTGGTGATGAGGCTTTCTCTGTTCGGTGCATTATTGCTTGGATCTATTTTGGGCACATTTGGCACTACATGCACCGCTCTCTGATAAAACTTTTCTGAGTAGAGTCTTATGGGCACATGACCATCACACTACCTCTTCTGAGTTTAGATCACTTTTATGAGTATATTATCTTTTATGGTCACCTCTATGGTGCATGCATGTGGAGTTCTTGGCCAGCACCTTTATGTCTTTTTTTAACAATATTATAGTGGTCTGCATCGTGTGGGCCCATATCTATTGAAGTCATAAGTTTGGTAGAGGCATCTTATCCTTTTATTGGCTTGTGATAGTTACCACATGCTTTCTTGGCCCATACCACCTTTGGTCAGTGCCATCCATATTGGATATCTGCACCATTATTAAAGTCAGTATTCTCTACAGTTCATGGTTCAACTGTTCAATGAGGCTTCTTTGGGCACCTTCATAGACCAAACTAAATGGTGGTTTTAAGAAGCTTGATGCTCAATTTTTTCTCTTTGCTTACCCATAACTGGGTGCCTTATTTTTTATCCAGTCAGCGCTTCAAAGAACGAACATAATTTGTGGTCATATGGAGCAAACTAAGGTCACATACCTTTGTGGTTACATAGAGAAACCAAGTTTCTTTATTGTTCTTCACAAGTACCTCTCTATGTCTAATTCTGCATGGATTTTCATATTGCAATGTTTTTTACTTCTGCCTTCAATGGTTCTTGGTCGTTATGGGGGTTGTGCAGAGCCACACCATCAGACCCATTAATTCGTTCAGATCTTCTTGGGCCTTCTCCATCTAGGAGGGGCACTCTTTTTTGACATGCTAAGCTAATGGTCCCATGAAAAACCAAAACCCTTGCCCCTGGATACATAAAAAAGGGGTGGGTCATTTGTTTCACCTTTCAGCCCTAATAGGCGCATTTCTTCACATGACCCCAACTTGGACATCCAGAGTCCAATTTTGGAAATCAAATCATCGTTGCAAAGGTGATTTCATGCACTACTCATGGGTGCACTTTTTTCAAATTTTTCTTAAGTTTTTGTCCTTTGGTTCAGTGTAACATCTTTTCTCAGCACTACTTGTAGACACCATTAGATCGAGTGTCCATCCATGTATTTTGGGGACTTTTGCACACATGATGTGCCATAATATTGTACTCAAACTAAATTATAAAGTGCCATGGGGGGTTGTGTAGAGCCTTTTTTTCCAATCACAACTTTTTCAAGGTGAGATTTCATTCATGAAAACACAAAAATTGATGATATTTTGCCTCATGCGAGTGTGTAGTTTGACCGTACACATGCTTTTCAAAATTGTAGATACATATTTTCTCCCTTACACATAACATGGTGACACATCATTTTAGTGGATCTATCAATCCTCACCTAAGTCATCATTATGGGGGGTATCATACTATTTGTGCTAATGCTTCATTGGTTTCGCTTAAAGTGCATTGAGACCCTCTTGTGTTCCAATTTTGTGGAGGCTACTCAATTTCTCTTGAAGTGTGCTGAAACAGTCTTGGATTGTGTAGTGAAGGTCACACATGTAGATTCTTGTGTCAATTGTATCTTTGATCAATAGAGGCTATTGCCATTATTATCATCTGATCAATGTTTGAGAAGTGCAATTTGGAGAACTCATATAGATTTTTGTCTTCCTTATTATCATCTTCTTTAGAGGAGATCATCAGATAAAGCACCATATCAGTCATTGATAATTGTTTACAAATTATTCATGGTTGAACAATTTTCATCTTCATGATTTTATGACATCTTTTTGAAGGCTTCTCAAACCTTCATGTTCTCTCTTTTGGAGAGGAGTTTTCTCCCACATGGTTTTCTCCTTTTTCTCTAGTTACAAGAGATTGCATTATAGTTGTACATGGGTACCTAACATGGCCTTGTTGCTGAGATCCATAAATCTTTTCTGCTACATTGTTGTACTCCCTAAGTTTCACTTAAGGGGGGTGTTGGAGTAAACAGTTCACTATTTACTCTTTACATAAGTTTACTTAGGTACATTCATTAATTGGGTAGATGGAGATCATTGAGTCCAAATTAGACTTCACCTTATCTTAGAGGATATTGTTGACTTCTATCAGAACTCTCCTTCCTCCAGGCTGAGACACTTGTCTCAACCTTGTCCATGTTTCCTATCTACTCTTGCCTATAAAACCAGAGGCTTTGTACCTTTGTAATCACCTCATATAATTATCTCAATACCTCAATATCTCATTACTTCATTATCTCAATACAATCTAGTGTTGATAACATCTCTGTTCTAGAGGATGTTTGTAGACTGGCTCCTAGGTATAGGATAGTTTATCCTTACATGAACTCCTTGTTCTTATTTAGATTTTTCATTAACCAATGTATCCCCAAGTTGCTAGAGCTTTTCAAGCACTTTATCGAGTGCATTATCTCTTACTCTAGCATGATTCTGCCCCTACAACCTAAGGCGATATGAGCTCCTCTCTGAGCCCCTCTCAACATTTTTTTATTTGATACCAAATTTATGTGGTTACCCTTTGAACCTAAAAAATAATAACAATATCTCTCAATGATAAAGGAATGAATAAAAGGAAACAATGTCAGCCAGGTGGTGGGATTTTAAATTCAAAAATATATATTTCATTTCCATTAAAAAATAGTGAAAATTACATTTTTTTCCTGAAAATAGTGAAATCCTTACTATCCCCTAGAGAGACTTGACAAATTCAATTTGAAATTGATTAAAAATCAAATTTCCCTCCTAATAGAAGAGCTATATCAAGTATCAAGAAACTAGACAAATGAGGCAACATCCTACAAAAACAATGGTAAAGTTGTGAGTCTCTAATCTAGGAGGTCTTCGGTTTGATTCTACTTAATCTTAACAAATAATAATAATTAAAATCAGCAAATAATAGTAATTAAGTCTCAGCTTCAACCTATTACCCATAAAAAAACTACATAAATGAATCTTCCATTACTGTTCCAATTATGATTTCATTTTATTTTATTACTTTATTACATCATCATATTTGGGGAGGAATTATCCAAAGAAAATTACATCTTTAGATGGAGGTATAATAATATTAATTAAGCATTTAAATTAGGATTTCTAATTTCACTCTCTAGTGCTATAAATTTGAGTCCCCATATTTTTTTTCTCTTTTTGTATGTACATCCTAGTATGATGACAAGTTTTTGATGACGACAAAAGATGAAAAATGATATGGAGGCAAAGACGGACCATCCTAAATTTTGGCACCAAAAACATTTGTCTAGAATGCCTAGGGTGGCCTAGACTAAGTTAGGGGCACCTATAACACAATAGTCCTAATTTAGTGGTCCTTGGGGTATTTTTTAACTACTAGAAATAGTTAAAATTTATGAAGAAAGAATCACAAGGTCTGAGGGTCCTGAATTTAGTCCTTGTGCTTAACAATTAAACTAGAAATAAAAGTTCAACCGAGGTAACATATACCCACACATTTTATCTTATATTTATGTGGTAGCTTCATCTTTATATTCCCTTTCCAAATTTGGGTTGGTTCTATGAAATTCTATTATGTGATTATTTGTGTATGCTTTATATTATCAATTTTACACCTTATGCCCAATTATATTTGAAGTAAAACCAAGTGTATGCACTCTACTCAATATAATAAAAGTGTGAATAGGCCTTTTTTCCCCTAATTTACATATACAAGATAGTTAACACTATTTTCTACTTTACAAAAAATTCAACCCAACTTTTGATAATTGCCATAAATTCATCACCACCACTAAATATTTCATGAAGTGGATATAATAAATCCCCCC
>MU226242.1:552435-566244 GCA_018584345.1 Thuja plicata
AACTACTTGCAAACATTTGGATTTCTATTATTTGTAATTTTTAATATATTTTATGATTGTTTAATAGTTTCACCATTGAATTTCAATTTAAGAGTATAATTTACAATTTTTGAACAATTCCTTCTTTAGTTATGATATCCTTGATCAGTTCTTGCTTGGTTCCATTTCTTTTTCGCAGCCCATTTCAAATTATTGGGCAATATTTTTTTTTTTATATGCTCACCATTGAATTTCAATTGTAGAATATGAATCGTCTCAAACATTAGTTATAGATAAGTACCTTCTATAATGTCTTTGAAATAAATAGTAAGCCTTTAGTAAACTTTTACTACAATGGGAAATATTTTCTTCTGCTCTGTTGGTTGTATTTCCTATTTTTTCTAGTTCGCCTTGTTCCTTGTCTTGCCCTCTGAAAATTTTTAGGTTCTCATGTCTAAAACCTTGCTAAAACCCTAAAAACCCTAGGTATCTAAGTGTTAAATGATGCATTCAAAACCCTATGCCATGTCTTTATGTTTTCTCGTTACCTTTTTCAATCACTTAAGACATGTGCTTTAAGTTCAGTCGCTTCATCGCGTTGCCCAGGATGAATATTCCATATCCTCTCCTGACTTAGCTTTTTTCTTTGTGTCGCGTAGTCTTCTTATGAAATAGAATATTCCTTCAGTATTTCGAGACTTGGCGATCTCATTTCAGTCGGGTAGTCGCATGATATTATGTCATGAGATTTATAAAGAATGGGACCCACTGCTTAGTTGGGTGATCACGAGAGAAGTCAAAAATTCAAAGAAGTGTTGTCAGACTTCGCGATCACTTCATGTCGCATGGTCGCCAGAATAGGTTAGGATTCACGGTCAAGTTTTTCTTCAGTCACGTGGTCTTGAGATATAATGACGGTTAAGAGATAACAGCCTCGATCCCGCGACTAACTATTTGATGCTAAGCAATTTCACTCAGTTGGGATGTTGCCAGAACATGGCAATGACTCAGCTCTTCAATATGCTTTAAGTGGACAAAGGAATGAATGACATCTGTCATAAGGTAAATGGTTGTCGGGTGATCGCCAGAAGTAAGAAATGAGTTACGCGACAAGGAGACTAAGGTACTTTTTACCTTCAGTCGCAAAGTCTCTAGATAATTTAAGGGTAGGCTTGATCATTTGGCGATTAAGCGACAGCCGTCCGATGAAAGAATCAGATGCTCCAGCGCCAGTCGCGAAGTCTGGAAAGAAAAGTGCCCTAGGGAAAAAGTCTTCCCGACTTGGCGATTAGGGTATGTCGCAAAGTCGCTATAAACAGAGAAGGGGCACGTGCTATGTGTTAAGGTAAAGTTAAAATTATCCCCTGACTGGGCGACTAAGGCTTGTTGCATGGTCTCGAGATAGAAGAAGAGCATTCAGCGATTAAGTGCCAGCCGTCAGATGAAAAGAATAATAAGATCCTACGGTGGTCGCAGAGTCGGAAGAAAAAAAGTGTTTCAAGGAAAGGTTCTCCTAACTTTGTGACGAGCTGAAAATACATAGTAATCATGTACTCGCGAGCTTCTTATGCCAAACTGAGTTTTCTATGCGACTCGGTGAGTGCAATGTTCTGAAGATGAAGTCGCACAGTCGTAATGTCTTGTGAAAAGAGAGCTATGGCTTTGCGACCCAACAAAAAAGGAATTGTTTAAAGGCTTAACTCACTCGCTAATGTTTCTAAGAAATGAGAAAGTAACTCGCGGCCATGCGATGAGCTAAAAGATAATAGAGTCACGAGTTCGCTAGTAAAAAATGATAAAAGGAAAGTAGCTCACGATCAGGCGACTAAGGAAAAATGACATGTGTCGCTCATTCATGCATCATATGAAAAATAGAGTGCTAAGTGTTGTGACTAAGCGATAAGGGAGATAATCGTGAAAAGGTAAAAGATAACGGTTAGTCGTGAAGTCTGGAAATAAAAGGTGAGTTAATGTTAACTCCTCGCGACTTTGGTTTCACTATTGTCGCCTGATCGCCAGATGGACTAGGGTCAGTCAGGGTAAAGAAGATATATTTTTGCCAGATCTGGAGATCAAACCATGGTTAAGGACAAAGGCTCGCGACAAAGAGACTTAACGTGGTCGTGAGGTCGCTTGATCATGAGATCTAAACTGCGGTGCCAAGTGGATGACATGACAAGATGAATCATTTGGAAACCAATCAGAAGATAGGATTTTGATTACTATGCACAAAAGGTAGCTGAGATGTATGACAAAGGATGAATCAGTGGATGACATGTCATCTATCTTAAAAGGTTTATGATTGCGCCAAAGATCTATATTTGAAAACTCAATTTTCTGTCAACTTCGTGCAACTACGGCTAGGTTTTTCAAAGTTTCACGACATGGCAACTTAATGGCAGAACTTACATTTCCAAATTATGAGCCATGTACTCTGAATCATATGGCTATAAAAAGATGATAGTGCATTCATTCTTGTTTACTAGATTTTCAGTTTTCAGAGCCGAGTTGCTAGGTTTTCTGTGAAGTGTGATATTTTAAGCAGTTGCAGTGTTTCCCAAGTGATTAGAAATTTCTAAAGTTGCAGAGAATTGTGCTCAGAACGGATAGCTAATATTGAAAGTTAGATTTGTTTCAATATCATTTCAAGGAACAGAAATTCAAGTGTTGCAAGGATGAGCAGAGCTGTGAGTGTTGCTTCAACAAGTGGAGGCAGTGGAGAGGAGCAAAAGGGAAAACCTAGCTTTTCAGATGAATTTCTTCAGCTGCTACCAGGTTCAACACAAAATAGGAAGGTTGATGCAGGTGTGTTCAAGGATGATTTCATGAATATCAGAGATGCTACAACCCCAGGCACAATAGGTTACTCTCTATTTACATATTTTTATAAAAATTATGATAAGCCTATCCCTGTTTCAAACCCTTGGACATGTGGTCTGGGTAGGTTATTAGTCCCTGATGTGTTTCTAGATTTTGACCTATTCCTTGACCTGGAAAATCATTATGATGCCCTTACAAAGACCATCAAAAGAGATGATGGCACTGCCTTGTTAATTCTCAATAGAAATTCTTTCATGCAAGCCTTTGGCTTATTCAGCACCATGTCTAAGAGAATTGACATGACTAGGTAGGAAAAGAGATATACTGCAAAGCCTGGTGTTGCAAAGGGCTTGCTGCTGAAGCATATGCAAAAAGAATTGAGAGATAATTTGGTTCCTAAGTTTGAACCATATCCTTATTATTTCAAGGAATTGCATTTTTATATCAAGTACAATGCCTATGCCCTTTGCAGAGTACTAGGAATAGATGGAGATGTTGAAAGAATAGGTCATGGCATCCTGATGATGGTTTTAGACCTGCAAGAGATACATTCAAGCACTAGTTATGATTATATTCAGCATATAATTGATGAGATGCATGAGGGTTTTGTTGCAACACAGAAGAAATTGAAAAAACCTAAGGAGAAGGAGCCGAAATTCTTGCATTATTCAGTCCTAATGCACCTTCTCCTGTATTACAATTTTTCTATCATGGATCCCCACAATTTATCTCCTCGAAGATTCTTTCAGGCACAACCTAATCCTATCCAGTTCTGGGTTAGGGTTTGGAACTTTACTTCCAGAGATTGTGATTTCTGTGCGTTCCAAAATTGGATTGTGTATCCAATCATAAAGAGTCTGGGAATAAACAGGACCAGAATTCCTTTGAAGGTCATACAACTACTTAGGCCTTATGAATATGTAGAGAATTGGCCTGGAAACCACAACTGGGGTGATTTCTACTTAGAGGAGAATTTCACCATATTTAGAGTATTTGGGTGTATCCACCCACCCCATATTTTGCCTTATCATGTGCCAATGAGAGTTGCTGCCATGGAATTCATCTGGAAGCTGATGTTAACTGAAAATGAACACTTTGCACCACATAAGAAGGGGACCATAACCCCTAGGCAATTTAAGATTGCAAATTTTACAATAGGTAAGAATGCCATGGATGAAGTAAGTCAATGGCTAGAAAAGTTCAGAATGGGGGCAGCCCCTTATAGATATATTGACCCAGAAGGCTTCATGGCAGGGGTCAGGAAACTCTACCCTCCTAATATCCCAAATACAAATGTGCATTGTGAGTGTATAGAGGAGGATGCAACTAGAAATAACTTGGATGAGGATGACATCCACATGAAAAGATTGAGAATTCAGGAGCTGCTGAAGTTGCAGACTCAGATAAAGAGGAATGGTTTATCCTTTGGGGGTTTTTACCCTGACCTCATGTATTTTGATAGGATCAAAGCTATGATCGACAACTACTATGTGTTTTTAGATCAATTGGATACAGTCTTAGCTAAGAAAGGTGCTCAGTCTCCTGAGCATTCAGAATCAGAGTATGAAAGTGGAGATGATAGTGACTATGCGCATCCTTATTTGTCTCCTCCACTACAAAAAGCCCAAGGGAAAGAAATGGTTGAGATCCCACAGTTGCAGGGAACAAAGCAACATATTATAGATTTGACAGTTGCAACACAGCCTAATGATTTGGAAGAGCCTGTTGCAAAAAGGCAAAAGTTGGAATTAGGCCAACCTTCAGCAGAAGGACAGAGTAAGAAAAAGGACAAGGTTAAGGCCTTGATACCTGGTACCAGGTTGTATGATCACAACCTGAGGAAGGCAATCAGACAAGGCAAGAAACAAATGCCTTATCCAGAAGACAATGCTGAGATCCCACTAAGGTCATGTGTGGATGAAAGGTTGCTTAGTCAACAGAAGTTCCTGGATGATGATAATTTTGTGAAGACAGAGGAATTCAAAGATTTCCTTAGGTGGCACAAAGCAGAGCAGCTGAAGTCCCAGTTACTTGTGGATGGGAAGGAGACAATTACCAATGAAGCTCTTGTGGCCCTACAAAATTATGATCCTGAGGTTGAGGACATTTCCCCCAAGGATGCCAGGAAAATGGTACTAGGAAGTGGTATTCTATTGGCTGAAGGCTGGGATTTGGCATCTGCATTCATAATAGATCAAATCAGAAAGCAGCCTGACCTTAAAATGGTCAGTGAAGTCCAAATAGGAGAAATGATTAAGGGATTTGTGTATAACCCAAAGTCACAAGCCTTTGCTATGTGGAATCTGAGCCCTAAAGAACAAAAGCCCCAATTAGTGAATATCCAAGAAAATATTGTGGGGAACCAGATGGTGTGGTCAGTGTAGAACATAGGGGATCTAGAGATTTCCCAAATAATGACACACTGGGCTCAGTTAAATGAGGATAAGACAAAGCAATTGTCTGAAAGGTATACTACTTTGTTAGAAGAAACAAGTGCACTATCTAAAGATAGAGATATGTTCCATATAAAGCTATACCAAAGAGATCAATTGATAAAGACATTAACTGATGAATTGGAGGATAAACCAGAGGTAGTATATGTGCCTACCCAACCACCAGCCATGCAAATTGAGGATAAGCCTAAATCAGAAGAGGCTGTAGAACAGAAAGTGGATGAAGAAAAGGGGAATGCTATAGCAGTGAGAGCATTAAGAGGTATATTGCAACATATGATTGAGATCCTCAAAGAAAAAGCTGATGTTGTAATTAATACTTATAACAAATTGCCTATCTTGCATGCTGAGGTATTAAGGTACCTTCTAATTTTGAACCCCTACTTCACAAAGTGGTCTGCCAGAGCAAGTCTATTTGAGAAATTGTCATCTTTACAAGCTATAAGGGTATACTTTCCTCCAATTGTAACAGAGGTAGAAGATGAGATCAAAAGGGTAAATGTTGCTCTCTCATTTTTCAAAGGGAAATTGAACCAGATAGAGGCTAAGTTGAGTCTCTTTTCAGCTGATTTTAATAGGTTTATTCCTGCCTTGAAAGGAGAAGATGACCAGGTGAAATCTATAGATACTTGGAGAGGTGAATTTGACACCAAAATGCCTAGTGAAGAGGCTTTTCTATTGGGAACTGAGGTTGATATTGATGGATTTAATTTAATATTAGATGAGGCATTCAAAGTTGAAAATGATATCAACAAGTTTCTACTTGATGTCAAGAACATCACAGATGTAAGATGGGACAGACAAAAGGTGCAGGTACAAAGTACCCAAGACTTCAATTGGCCAACAGATGATGAAGTAAAGGCATGGGAATTCATGACAACACCAAAGAAAAAGAAACCTGTGATAGAGGAGGAAATTCTAGATGATGAGTGAGGTACCACTTGGGGCTGCACTGTTCATAGACAAGATGGACAGTTATTTCAAAAGGAAATGTAGGTGAGCAGGTGAGAATAACTACCGGGACTTCACATAACTACACCAGCTACCACCTACAAATTAGATTACAGTCGCAAGGTCGGGGAAAGAAACAAAGATATCTGATTTTACCTTTTTGACTCAGTCACCTCATCGTTTCTTCTCTCTCTCTTTTGTCTCTCTTATATCTTAGGGTTAGGGTTTGGAGACCATCCAAAGCTTGTTGCATCCTTAGGGATTCCAAGATGGTCTATAATCTATATATATCACAAGACTTGTAATAGTTAAGGGTCTTTGATTTTTTGGAACATTTTGTGAAGAAAGAGATAATATACTACAGAACTCAAATATTCTGGTTCATGTTTATCTTTTTGAGCTGTGTAATCTCTCATGTATGAACAAGCTAGATCACATAAATAATATACGGTGCAATTTTACTCTTTTCAACTGTTGTCTCTTTGCTTTGTATGTATGCTTTTCTGTGTTAAAGTTTATCAGGTATTCTGTAACACACTGGTTATAAGGTAACCATCTAATTGTTTACAAGCTTCTTTCAAGGAAAGAATTAAATATTGTGAATGATTTCAAGGAGCATACTATTCTATTTAAGGATTTGATACAGTGGTCTCGAGGTAACAAGATAGTTTGTAAGGCAACCTATCCTAATTGTTTGAGCTGTAAGGCAGTTCAGTGTATGTTGTTTCCGTGATATCTTTGCTTATTATTGACTCTGCAGCCCAAAGGATAGGCACTGGTTCAGAAAATTATCTGATTATTTATTTGTGTCTTATATGTTCTAAGTTATCAAAACCAAATCAATTAAAATACTCTGTTACTAAGAACATACAAGCTAAACTTGTTAAAGGACCTCTATCAGCAGGACACTGTCCATAGTATTGATTCCTTGAAGAGTGAATCTTTTAGGTTGTCCCTCCTATAAAGAAAAGGAAGAAGGATGAGAATCCTTGTATCACTGGTTTTTGTTATGATTATAACTATGATTTGCATGGTAATATCTTGTTTATGGATATGTTTGGTCATCTGCAAGATAATTCATAAGTTGGTTCAGTAAAGGTACATAATCAATCAGTGTCCACATCAACAAATACTGTGTTAACAATGATTTTAAAAGGTAAAACCTGCCTGAGCATTTGTGGAGCTAAAAAATGAAGAAGGACCTTATCTAGTCCTTAGCAATTAGCCTTTCTCTTGTTGTAAAGAATTTTTTATTCATTTAAGGTTGAGATACAAGAAAAAGAGCTAACAAATTGGTAACTCTGCTGGGGAATAGAGATTGTAAAGTCTTGAAGAAGTATTTAGAAATCTCTGGTGTACTAAGGTTTAAAATTTATTCCAGTTTTTGTTGTCATACTAACCCTTGATAGTTATTCATTCATCCCAATTTATTGGGTGGCGACTCTGAAAGGAAATCTCTGAGATTAGTGCAAAAGATCATTAAATGTCTTACAGAATGAATACTAGGTCAAAAACAAGAGCTGGCCCAGAAAGGGTGTTAAATGAAGGAATCCCATCATCTTCAAGAGTGGGAGCTTCTTGGAGGAAAAAGAAAAGTTAGGATACTATGGATGAGACTCCTTTGAAAGGTGAAGAAACTAATGTCAGAAAAGATAAGAATATTGTTCAACAATCTCATGATGGAAATACTTCAGATTATGAGGAGGCTGCTAAAAGAGTATTGGGTACTCCCACAACTACTTCCACTTCAAATGAAAGAGAAGAAATTACTACACCTAGTTCAGATTCAGAAGATAATCCTTCTGATATATTGGATAATGAAGAGAAGTTTATTTTGAAGAAGCTTGCCTTGGTACAACAACTAAAAAAGGAAAGAGAAATAAGAAAGAAAAAGAATGATCATAAGGATCTTGATAATGATAGAAGAAGACACCCTAAACAGCAAACTACAAAAAAAATAGATAAGTCTCAGAAAAACACAGAAATACCAGTCACTCAAAATGCTTCTGCTGTGCAAATAGATAAGGGTAAAAAGAAGATGGGTGAACAGAGAGATCAAGATCCTAAATCTCAGAAACCCATGATTGAACAAATGTCCAAATTAGAGATTGAATTGGAAAAATTAAGAATTGAGAAAGAAACCATGGAAAAGATGCTAGAGAAAGCCCAAATGGAAGCTGCTACTATTGAGATGAAAAAGAAGATTGATTTTTTACAATCTTCAAAATTTTCTTTTTCCGGACCAGAGAATAATACATCTGCTAGAGGGAAAACTACTAAGGCTAAAGAAGATGATAGTTTTCAAAGGAAACTATTACATAATGAGAGGTATAAACAGTTTGATTTTGTTGGTATCCCCAGATACCCTAATGCCTTTCCTAAAGATGTAGGTGATATAGGAGAAAAGCTCCCTAAGTTTGCTGGTAATAATGTGATTTCTTGTGAGGCACACTTAAGAAAATTCATTGACTTTGTTGATGATTTAAATATCACCCATGAAGATGTATTAATGAAACTATTTGTTCAGTCCCTTGTTGAAGATGCAAGAAAATGGTTTAGAAGTTTGGCTAATGGCTCTGTTGTTTCCATGGATGAGTTGATTGAATTGTTCAAAGATCAGTATGGAGATAAGACAAATAAGGGTTTTTTATTGAATGAGTTCAATAATATCAAGAAGAATTATAATGAAGAGGTTACAGAATTTAACATAAGATTTCAAAGAGCTATGCATAAATTGTTTCAAAAGATAAAGCTAGATGAAGAAATTTGTCTAGCAACTTATTTAAATGCTTATGATTCCAAAATGGGATATGCTCTGAGGGATAAAAACCATAGAACTCTTACAGATGCTTACAAGATAGCAGTAAATATTGAAATGAACAGAAGAGTGTCTGGTAAGTTGAATAAGAGAGATGATCCTAGGTTTAGTAAGAGCAATCTGAAAGAACCAGAGTATAAGGAATATAGAGCCCCTCAAAAAAATAAACCTCTTTACAACAATAATTATAATCCTCAAAATAGAATGCAAAATCATCCTTATGGAACTCAGTTCAAGGATGGAAAACCTGTTGGCGCACCTAAGAAAGAAAGATCTGACAATAAGACTCCAGACCCTCTTCATAGAAACTCAGTACACTTTTGTAATGAGGAGACATGGTGTGAAGCATGTGATGCCCCTCATAATCCTGATTTTTGTGCCATCTCCTTGGATTTGAAAGCAACAGAGGAACAAGAAAATAATGAAGGAGAACAGTATGATCATAGCATGACTAATGCATATTCATGTCATGATACTGATTCAAACAGTGAAGAGGAAAATCATGATTCCTATGATTCACAAAGAAGGGTTGAAACTCATCATCAACAGGTCCTATTTGACAGTGAGGTGGATGAGGCTGATGATAATATTAGATGCTATTCTCAAGATAGCCAAGAAGTTCCTTTTATCAGAAAAGCTTTTGATGAAGAAAAGGCAAGAATTACTACTGAGTTAGTGAACAAAGCTAGAAGCAATTACCACTTAAGAAATAGGGTGGTAGGAGGAACTAGTAGCCAACCCTCGGGCATTTTCATCAAGGACAATAAATCAGGCCCTCAATATATTCCCAAGAAAGAAGAACCTAGAGAAGGTGGAAATAAGCATAAGGTCAAGGTCATCACAAAAGTTGTAGAACCAAATGCTATACAAGATGAAAAGGACCAAGAAGAGATTATTCCTGTTCAAAAAATAGAGAATAAAAAGTTGAAAGGACCATTTCAAAAGAAGTGTAGTGCAGAGAATGATGTTATCATTGATAGGTCAAAACTTTCAGATACTTGCTATAATCTGATTGATATGGGTCAATGTTTGTCTCAGATGACAGTTAAGGTACCTTTTCTAGAAATGATGAGAATCAAAGAACATAAAGAAAAGGTGATGTCATTATTAAATAGTGTACCTAAAATAAAAATTCAAGATCCAGTTGATGTATCTGAGATACCACCTGTAAATGGAAATGAAGAAGGAATGTTAACATCTGAGATTCCTTAGATATTCTTAAATGCAACTTCTTCTCCAAAGGTGGTTGACCTTTTCTTTCTGTCATTAATCATAAATGATAAGATGCTCAAAAATTGTATGATTGATTCAGGAGCTTCTAATATAGTCATGCCAGTTGAGATTATGAAAGCAATGGGGCTACATGTTGACACACCTCATGGCAGGTGTCGAGCTATGGATTCTAGGGAAGTCCCTGTGATTGGTACTATTGAGGCTATGCCTTACAGATTGGCTCTCTGCCCTGATGTTGTCATGACGATGAATGTCCTTGTGGTTGATATACCACCTCATTATGGTATGTTGTTATCAAGAAAATGGAGTGCTTCCATGGGAGGAAGCATACAAAATGACTTATCATATGCAACTTTCAATATTGCTGGAGAAAATGTCAATGTTTTGAGAGAAAGCAGAACCCCTCACATGATAGAAAAGTATGAGGATACTCATATCAACTGCTGCATTGACATGGATATGGAGAATTTCAGAATGCAAAAAGAAGAACCCTGCTCTCAAGATCAAGGAGCACACCCTTTAAGTAGTGAATTGATCTTAAAAGAAGATGGGATATGGAAAATGTATTTTGATGGTGCTTTCTCAAAAGAAGGATCAGGAGCAGGAGTATTGTTGATATCCCCATTAGGTACAACCTTTAAGTACTCATTTCTGTTATCTTTTCAATGTACAAATAATACTACAGAGTATGAGGCCTTATTTCTAGGACTTGAGATTGCTATCAAACATGGTATAAAATGTTTAAAAGTTTATGGTGATTTTGAATTAGTGATAGCACAAGTCCGATCCAAATATGTTGTGAAAAATGATAGATTAAAGATGTATAAGCATGCTATTTGGGATCAACTTGAGATGTTTGATGCTTTTGATATAACTTGGTTAGAAAGGTCAAAGAATATTATGGCAGATTTTCTAGCAAATGTTGCTTTGAAAAATGATGATTTGACCTTAGATGGAGTATCAATACTTGAGGTAAAAACAAGACCAGTTGTCCCAGATAACTGTTGTCCAAATTTCCCATTCTATGCATTTGACCTGGTTTTCCCTGTCTTGCTTCCTCTGTCTTGTTTTCCAGGCTTCATGTCCTCACCAAAACCTTGAAAGCCCTAAATCTTCATGTTTAAATGAGGCAAAACCCTAGGCCATGGCTCTTATATTTCATCGTTACTTTTTAAGTCACTTAGAGCATGTGCCTATTTTCCAGTCGCTTGATCGCTTTTCCCTGGGCGGATATTCTCTTTTATTTCCTGACTCTACGTCTTCCTTCTGTCGCATAGTCTTGTAATACTTTGGAATATTCCCCAGATGTCTTTCGACTTGGCTTCTCTCTTTAGTCGGGTTGTCGCCAGATCCATACTGAGCTTTTAAAGTGAACGGGACCCACCTTCAGTCGGGTGATCGCGAGAATAAATGGCCAGTCAAAGAAATGTCTCCCGACCTTGTGCTTACTTCATGTTGCATTGTCGCTGGATCTACTCGGTCAAACAGTTAAGGCTTCTCTTATGTCGCGTGGTCTCGTGATAAGTTGACAGTTAGAGGATAACATTCCTGACCATGTGACTAACAGTTTCATGCTAAGAGTTTTCCTCAGTCGGGATGTCGCCAGATCAGGGGCGGTGAGTCAGATTTCAAGTATACATAAAGTGGATAAAGGAACAGATGACAATTGTCGAAGAGCTAATGGTTGTCGCCTGATCACTTGATGAAGGAGATGGATCATGTGATAACAAGACTAAGGTATGTTTGTCTTTAGTCGCGAAGTCTCTTGATATTTTAAGGGCATGAGGAAATGTATAGCGATTAAGAGACAACCGTGCGATGGAAAGATGAAAGGATCTGACGGTGGTCGCGAAGTCTCATGATAAAAGTGCCCTATAGAGAAAGTACTCCTGACTCAGCACCAAGGGTCAGTCGAGAAGTCGCTAGAAGGATTAAAGGCACATGCTAACGGATGGACCAGGGACACGTGTAACTATTTTGAAAAGTCAAAGGGCTCGTGCTTGGTTCTCCCAACTTGGCGACTTGTTGTTGTCGCGTGGTCTCGAGACGAAGGGTTAGCATTTGGTGACTAGGCGACAAGCCGTGACGGTCTGAGGTAGCAAATAGGCGCTGGGTCGCTAGAAGAAAGGTGAGTTAAGAAAAATGCCTCGCGACTTCAATTTCACACAGTCGGGATGTCGCTGGATCTGGCTCAAGTTAAACAGAGGTTAAAAAGACCATTGTCGCCTAGTCTGGAGATTAAACCCTGGTTAAGAGGAGGTACTCATGACAAGGAGACTAGCCGTTGGTCGGTAGGTCGCAGGACTTCGAATTTAAAAAAATCGTGGCAAGACGATAGGGGAAAGCTTTCGTCTGCCATGATTTCTCTGTGCTCGTGTTCCAGGATTAATCAGAGAGGTTTCAATTGTAGAAGGCCGTGCATAGAGTAGTCTATTGATCCCTGGAATGGATTTGTTTGAATTCTTCATGGCCCAGGGTGTTTTCTCAGTTTCAGAGACGTAGAAAGAGGATACAGAGTCCCATCTGGAAGTTATTGCTCTCAGGTGCAGTTGGCAGAAGGACATGGTCATGATCGATGGCTCATTGATGAGGATTTGAGCGGCGGCCGTCAAGGGTCACTTCCCGTCCTGGGGGAACGTGATCAGTTGGTGAGCATTCATGACAGGGTCTACTTGCAGAGTTAAACTAATGGGTTCAGGTTGCTTGTCCACGATGCGTAATCAAGTACAGGGATGGGCGCAAAGAGGGAAATCATATCTGATCTGATCGATTCATTCTTGGTGCACATTTATGGCCAGATTA
Organism: Thuja plicata; assembly: GCA_018584345.1. Classification (NCBI taxonomy): domain Eukaryota; kingdom Viridiplantae; phylum Streptophyta; class Pinopsida; order Cupressales; family Cupressaceae; genus Thuja; species Thuja plicata. The sequence continues at coordinate 565,492 of MU226242.1, forward strand.
GATTTTTGTCCTAGGGTCAATGAGTACATTATAAATCTGTAACCCTAGTTAGGTTTTCTGAGACTCCTGCCTGCGTGCATAGGGGTATTTAAAGTTTTTGAGAGCCTTAGTGCTCAGATTTTGGCATTTTTTAAAGAGAATTTGTTCTCTCTTGGAGTTATCTGAGGCATTCTTTCTGCCCTCTGGATTTTACATTTTGTAATTCTCTCATTGATCATACAAACATTCTGGAAGTACTTTGTGATAATTCTTCATATCCCTATGCTTTCTGGCTTGTGTTATCTCTTATTGGATCAAATTTTATGAATGCTGATTAATGGATATTAGGGTTCCTAGTTCCTCTCATTTTCTGCAATTCTATGTGTTATTGTGTCTGATCTGATTTAGATGTTTTGTGGGTATACTTCAGTCCCTAGCAGTCTTGTCTCATTCCTACACCTGGTTGCAGAAAAGGATGTTTGCTTACAGATCATAGGTTAAGTCTTTTGTCCAGGCCTTCCTATGAAATACTTATGTAAGCCTATCTAGTGAGTTGTGACTTATTTGACCTGGTTCCTTCATTAATTTCACTCCTCTATACTGAGATCCAAGCCCTAATTTCGGTGCATCACCTAGTAGGTAATTTTCTTTCAGTCATTTCCCTTTCATGCAATCCTTCTATCCCTTTCCCTCTAAAGATTTACTTTCCTGTTTAAGAAGCAAATTAAGGTGATTATCCAAGAGGAACCAGCCTAGAACCTGGAGGTCTCATCT
>MU226242.1:616886-628731 GCA_018584345.1 Thuja plicata
ATTAGAAATTGCCGCTCTCAATGCTACTAGCTATATACATATTATATAGTATAATATATATAGAGAAAGCCTAGATATATCGAGGCTTTAATTTCTATTAAAAAAAAGATTGAATTTTAAAAATTAAGAGTCTGATATCTCTCAGCTTTCTCTATATATATTATACTATATAATATGTATATAGCTAGTTTTATATGCTACATCAAATAATAGACTAACTAGTTTTACTTCTAGATTTTGAAGGGTTTTAAGTTTTGAGTAGCTAAAAACTAATTTATTTTTTAAATTTATTATTTTCCATATAACATTCTATATTTCTATAATGATGAATCTTATTTTGTTTATTGTTTTAATTACTTTTATTATTTTCTGAAAGTGTAAAAGGCCAATTGATAATATTTAATTGAATTTTTGTATTGAATATTTTTTAAATAAATCTATCTTAATGAAGAACTAATTTTAAATTTTTCTTATTCAAAAATTAAATTAATTTTTTTATGACGATATATTAAAATAGTAATTAAAACAGTTTTAATGCCATAAAAAATGGATAAAGGTATTGTACCATCCCAAACTATAAGAATTTATAATTAGATGCTCAATGATGTTCCATTTTTGCATTCTTGAGATTTGCTCTTCTTGGGTTTGATGTCTGAATTTGTGAGAGGTATAAAAGAAACCTATCTCTTCTCATTTTGATACCCACAACCAAGAATTCACAACCATGATAAATATCAAGACATCATTCAAAGCATGTAAAACTAGTACATAATAAACTACATAAATTTCAAAGATAGTTAATTGAGAACCACAAAAAAGTAGAGTAAACATACGAAATGTTGAGACATAAAATATAGTCCTCTACAACATAAATTTCACATTCATTTAGTGGTTGGTATAGTAAATTCATCTACATTGAGCTTAATATAATTACATTATTGTTGATCAACAAGTGAACACCATATTTACGTGGAAAACCCAAATCAAAATCACTATATAGATTACAATGTTTAAACTTTACTCTCACTATTAATACGCACAACTAGGGCTGACTATCTAAGGGAAAGGAACAAAGAACTTGTAGAACTCAAATCCATGATATTGAACAAGAGACAAAAAAATCTACCAAAAAACTCACTTTCATATATTCTTGTTTGTTTGAAAAAATTTACATATTATACTCAAACTTTCAATTTTAAGTTCTAAAGTTTGAGTTAATGAAAAGAAATTTATTTCTAAATCACAATTTAAAATTTTATCTTCTCTAGAAAATTCTAATATTCTATATTGAGTTACTCTACATTGTCCTAGATCTTAAGTGATGTATGCATGAGTATAAAATTTAAAAATGATGTTTTTGATTAAGGTAAAAGCAAGTTTTGAAGGGGCCCTGAAACCCTATACAAGTATATTTTATAGGGAATCTGAAATCCCACCAAAGTGAAAGGCTGCTAAAGGAATGACATTATAAAATCAGTAGCCCCCAACCAGCACAAGATATCAGCTAACAAAAATATAACTTTCAACAACCTAGCTACCTAGAAAAAAACAAGAAAGGTCGAGGCCTTACATCAAGAAGGATTAACAGGGGTTTGAAAGATCCCCAAGCTTATATCCAGGATTTTGACATGGAACCAGAAACCTCATAAACACGACCAACCCTAAATCCTACCAAAAACCTTAATCAAAAACCCCTAGCTACCAACATGAGCCCTTGAAAATCTTTAGCATCCATCTGCCAACTCATACAAGAGTTAAGCCCCAAAGAGCCTAAAAGAGGGACAACTCCCTCATCCACCGCTTTAGGATCAAGACTAATGCCCAAAAAAATGGGCTCCTGCATAAAAGGATTAACACTCTGAATACATACAATGACAACCCACTTGGGGAGAGGTCTAGGAAGAAGAGACCATAGACTCGCCTCCACCAAAGAAATTACCCCAACATTAAAATAACACCACAAAACAACCCAATCAGCCATAGTAAGAGAGTGCTCATTACCCAACCAAATCCAACCAGCCATCATGTAACTAAAGGATAGAGGAGACCGCTTGCACCCACCATAGAGATCCATCCAAAAAACATAGACCACCTCCATAGGCTATGTGACATCCACCTCAATAGGACTGACGGGTGAAGGGAGAAGGAGCACAAAGATTCTCCACCAGCAATAAGAAAAAACACAAAACCCCACCTCAATAGGGGTATACTCCATCTGTATAGGAGTATGGCTTGGAAGAATATGAGCAAAGAAAAAAATCCCAGCAAGGAGACATCCAGGCCAACCACCCTATAAGAGAAATCATCCATGAATAAAGGTAAAACAAGAACAGAGGTCACAAACCTAGCAGAATAGAAATAAGAAAAGCCATCCGAGATGGAGTCCAAACTAGTAGCATCAACTACTTTAGATAAATCCTTATGGAAACCTTGACCCTCAGGCATCCCATATGGCTTTGCATAACTTTCATTCGGTCTAAACCCATTCTCCATTAATCTGCACCCCACTCCAAAACAAGCATGGCATAGCTCACACGAAAGTCATATAGGGATCCCCGTGCCTAGCCCCCTATCTTTATTGTTGTCATCTCCTCCATCTTCATCTTCCTCTACTACCCTTGCCGAGACCCATGCCAAAACCCTAGCTCCAGCTCTACAAGACATCCGGAGAGGTTTAAAAATGATGTTATTCTTGTTTTGTTTTATATTTATTTTTATCATAAAACTTGAAAGGCGAAAACAATGCTATAAATTATAATTATTTGTGTTTAAATAATCTTCCAAAAAATACCTTTGAATACTTCTCTTTTCTAGTAGAAATCAGAGTTCATGTTGGTCAAGGATATCTTATTCTATCTACTCTAAGATTTCTTCTTTGAAAACTTTAGTCGCTTACTCATGATTAACTAAGTGTTCTCATTGATTTGAAATTATATGTTATGAGTCTTAAAGATCCCCACAATTATTATAAGGGACTTGGAAAGATCATTGAAGAGCTTCATTTGTTCTAGGAACAAGGACAATTATAAGAAGATACTAGTAATCCAATGTGATTTCTTGTGTGCTCTGAAATTTTTAGGTGGAGCTACTACTCAAATAGTTGGCAAGCATAATTTGGCTCCATGAGGTAAATTTATTTGGAAAGCATTTAGAAATCCTTCTTCATTATGTGCATCAATCCTTTGGGCTAAATAATGGCATATGCCCCAACCCAAAATAAATTTTACTATGGAAAACCCTCCTCATGGGTCTCATATATCAAATTTTATGATACATTGCAATCAATGTTTTCTTACCCACTTCGAATGGATTGTGTATAATGGAGACATAAAATTGATTTGGCGGGATTCATCAAATGCCTTTAACATGATTTATTTTGTGTTTCAATTCCAAGATTCTAAAAGGATGTTGCAGGCATCTTGAGGAATAATGTTTTAGAGTATTCGTCATCCTCCAATAATAATGATTGTCTTGGGTGAAATTTTTTTCCTAAAGTTAACATTCCTCCTCAACATGTAGTGTCGCTTTAGGATATTATTCAACACAAAGTGATCTATTTCTATTTTGAATGTGACTCCCTTATTTTGATATCATCTAAACCAAGATAATATTTAGTTAAGAAGGGGTATGATCTCCTAGATCCTAAATTGTTTTGTGATAATGTACACTCGTTTTCATTATCCTAGTTTACTGCTATGTTACCTAAGGTTGGAAATTTTACTTTTCTATCCCTTTTAGGAAGAATCTTAATAAGTGATCAATTATTCAAGCTATGAATTACCATGCCTTTCCTCTACCTACTTTGTAAGAGTGAACTAGAAAAAGGAGACCATTTACTCCTTAATTGTTTAGTTCTCATAGAGTATGGTATTGGCTAATTAATAAACTAAAATAGCTTGATGCCTTACAAAATTATTTGTTTGAAGACTTTCAATTGTGGCCAAGATTGGGTAATGCCCTGCAAGGGAAACTGAGAGGACAACATGAAATTACTATAAACATAACACATTTTTTAATTAAAAATTAAGCATACGTTGTTGCCGCATTTTTGGTCTACATACCTTTAGACAGAAATGGAATTTTAGTGTCTAGCATTGGTCTTGAGATCTTCATGAAAGTCTTGAGTTTAAGTCTAGTTTTCCCCTTAGGCTAGGAGGCCTTTATCAGATTTCCCTAAATTGACTTCCCTTTTATACGCCGGAGGGAATTTGTATCTGAGATCACGTTTCATTGGGTAGGTTAAGCTCCAAAATCTGATAAAGGTCATATTTCAGAGGTTTCTAACATTGGTTCTATTTACATTTGAATTCTTTGGCCTTGACACTTCATTTTGTAGCAATGGCGGAAAATTGGTTCTAAGCTTCTCCTTGGCGGATAATCACTTGCAGGGTGCATTTTCCATAAACAGTGAACTTAAAAGTGCCAATGGTCAGTGTAGTCTAAAAATAGGTGACTTGGAAGTTGGAAAGCCTTTGGCATTAAAATCAAATCTATTTTGTGCATAAAATAATTATTAACTAAGGAAGAATCCAAGCTGCAAGCTTATCAACGAAAAAGTAGAAAATGGCTTCTCTACTACTCCAACAAGCCGATGTTGAACTATAGAGTTAATTTTCCACCTTATCATTATATGAATGATCCATAAAGTAGAATCAATCTCATGGGTGACCCAAGGTAATCACCACATGTCCTTTTAGAATTTCAATGGGATAAGATTCCTCCTTGGAAGATTTCTGAGAAAGGAGCACCCCAAAAGCATTTCTCCTCCCAAAGGAGAAGTGGGAAAGTAGTTATCCACTACCACCAAAAATTTACCGTTATGGTTATCTAAAGTGAAAATATGTTTCTTAACAGCCCATATAGGTAAAGTAATTAATTCCAATAAAGCCATTTTGCTTCATAATAGACTTTTTCATAAATACTTAGGTCTTTTCATTCATGTGGCATGGAAAGTCGGCCGTTAACAGTAAGAATTCAAAACATTATAAATTCAATGAAGTGATACAAAGAGGAACTACCATTTCTTTGATGAATTGTCTGAATTAAAATCTCTTGGCAATAGTTGTTTCTTGCTTTCGTGTCCTGAGATATATCCTTAGCTCTCATTTCAAATCAATCAAAGCATGGCTAGTAGATTTATGAGATTCGATGGAATGAATGACATCACTTCTGATTGGCACAAAATTGCGGACACTTATCTAAAGTTATTTGATATGCAGAGCTTCTAGAATAGATTGAAAGTAGACCAAATGCACCACATGACTGAGAAGCTGAAGGAGAGTGGATTAGTTAAAGCCGCTGGTTTCCCTGTTGCAATTCAAGCTCCCAAGCTTGTTCGAGAATGCATAGCTTGCTATAATCTGGACACCAAGCAAATCCTCTTGCCTGATGACACTATGCTACTTTCTATTGATAGAGACTCTATTTAGAACTCTCTCTGTATCCTAGAGCAAGCTGAGTACTCAGAGCTGAAATAAAGCCAAGCAGTTACTGGATATTGAGTGAAGAGGGTCATGTGGAAGAAGGAGATAATGAAGACATGGTTCCAGGATTCGAAGCGCACCAAGGGAAAGTTGCGCAAAACTCTATATGGAACAAACCTGAATCCAAGGATTGTAGACATTCTAGTATTGCTTGATAGAATTAGAGGTGAGAGCACTGCACTTAATTTTGTTAAACATCATTTCTTTCTAGTTTAGGTGATTTTCTCCCAACATCATTTCATTGATTTGGCCCTCATGGTAAGTGAGAACCTCTCAAATGCCCTAAATAGAGCTAAGCATCATAATGATTTCTATATGTCCTCAGTTTTACTATATATTTTGGCTACAATTCAAATTTAGCTAGGGATTCCTAGATTAGAAGAATTTCCAAAGGATGTTAAGAGTTATGAGTTCTTCCAATATTTGCAATTGCATAACAGTTATCATGAGTATGTTAAAGTTAATGATGCATTCATAATGAGATTGTGTAGGGAGTTACAAGGTTACCAGAAAGGAGATTTTATCGAGAAGCCATGGCATTCATCAATTAATTTAGAGCTTATTTTATCCAGTTTAAAAATTTCTCATACATCCAGCTTGTAGGATTCGGCGATTTCCCTCTTAAGCTACCCAGATATTCAGATGACATGATCATGCTAGTTGAAGTGATGATGCAAGGGGTCTAGGTGAACTTAATTTGTGTAGGCACCTGAAAGAAGGTCTATGATTTCCCCATGACCATTGGGGCTTACAGTTGTGCGTACCTATCTGATGCAAAGAATGTTTTGAAAACATTCCCAAAGAGGTTTCATTTAGAAACCTATGATGTCTTGAGGCCGCAGTATGATCCTGTCAACTATGCTTGAGATTATCTACAAATGGGTGACACTATCCATCAAATTGATGATATTGAAGATTATTGTGCCAACTGCAGGGATAAATTAGAGAGCAGAGAAAGGTTCTACGCAAGGTTAACTATTGAAAAAATCAAAAAGTTCAAAGTTAACATTGTAATTGAAGGGCTAGAAGATGACAGCCAGCACATGTATGATGATACATACATAGAGAAGATCAAGCCCCTTCCCATAAGCTCTGAACCCATGCTAGGTCAAGCTATTAATGTCATAGAGACCTTGATGGGTGGGATTTAAAGAAGGAAAGAACAATGGGTTGAATGGACAATAGGTAGGAGAAAGAAGTCAGAAAAGAGGCATCTGTCTTGTCAAACTCTAGCAAAAGAGACTAGGAGTACACCTGCATCATCTTTGGAAACTATCCTAACTGTAGCCAAGGAGTCAGATCAACCAGTAGGTGGAGGTGATGAGCCTCCTAAAAATATGATTTCATTGGAAAAGACATGTGGAGGTGGCTCAACCCCTATCATTGGTTCCATGGAAGAAGTAATCTCTACAAAATCGGTCATGTTTACAACTGAGTCTGTCAAGAATATAGAAACAGAGAAACCAACCCAAGTGAGTACTGTGGGAATGCAAGGTGATACCTTGACCCAAGATACTCCAAGGTGAGGGTCTCCTATCATAGTGGAAGTGGGCGAGTATAGTTCTAGTACAGTAGCCAAAGAATTAGATGAAGAGGCTAGAAAGAAACAAAAGATTTCTCAAGCAAAGCAGGAAGCCGCTAAGGCTTGTAAGGAGCTGGTCTAGCACTCTGGTTTCTGGGTTTGGTGGTTGGTCTTTTTTTTGTTGTTTTCTTGGCTTCTAGTTTCTTTCCTATTTTTTGTTGTTGTTAGATTTCCTACGTACTAGCTTCCAGTATTGTCTCTTTTTGGGGTGCTTCAATGTTTTATCTATGTTTCTAGCATGTAAGGGGTTTTGGGTCCCCATTTAAAACCTATTTTTCCTGCAATCAAAAACAAAAGGTTTCTCAAGTTGTTAAATTAGTTTTTTCCTCCCCTACTTCAGTGAATCAATTTTCTTCTAGGCCTAAATCTATTCCTCCAGTCATCAGGAAGTTGCTCTTAGAGGAATTGGTCTCTACCACCAAAGTCACTAGCGTGGAGTCATGGATAGAGAACACTCTAGAGAGCAAGAGGAAGAGGATAGAAGAGGGAGATTCCAGCAAGGATACTCTCTCATAGGCCCTATATTCTAGTGCTACTATGAGCAAAGTGAAGAAATAAAAGACCATATCTACATTAGGCCGAGACCCAAAAATAGGGCACTTTACCATGGAGGTAGCGAAGCCCACCAAAGAAGGTAGAATTGAAGATGTGACCGCCTCTAATTTTGAGCTAGAATCATTTGACATGGGACTGGCTCACCATGATACTAAGGTGGATTGGTGGAAATCCACCAACATTATAATTAAGGAAGAGCTTGAGGAACTCAAAACTACTAAAGTCCAACTCAAAGTAGAGGTTGCTGAACTAACTAACTTCATCAGATAGTTAGTTACTCGAGTGGCTAGCATTCCAAGCACCCAAACCACTTTCAACCCCAATGCTGTAGAGAATCAGGCTATCATAGCCAAGTTTCAGGAAGACAAGAATTTTATGGAAATTGGTAAATGATGGATTGAGAGGCTCAAGTCTGAAGGGCTGGTAGTTGTTGAGCAGCTGGGTAGCACTCTACTAAAGTTGGAGAAAGAAAGAAGCTATATTGAAAAGAATTTGAAGACTCTGACATCAGAGAGGGTAAAGTGTCAAGAATGCATAGTCTCACTGCATGTAGCAGTTAAAATGAAGACCAAGGAGGCACTAAAGGCTGCAATCTTGTAGAAAGGAGATGACCCTCTGATTGAGCGGCTTCAAAGCCTAGAGTTTTTGATCGAGGTGATCATTCAAGATGAAGGAGGATTGCAACAGACAGATGTTAAAATCAAAGAAGAAAAGAGAAAGGATTTTAAACACCTTCAGGGTCTCTACGCAGAGTCAAAGATAAGTGGTCATTGAAAAGAGATGATCAGAGTTACCACCATGTAGAAATCCTTCTCCGACTATGTGGATAAGTTGGCAGAGCAGTCCTCTGCTCACTTTGATAAGCTTTCAAAACTCCAACAGTTAAGTGGGTGCATCTATAAAGCTATGGAAGAGTTCAAGGATCAGGTAGATGTGGTTAAGATCCTGACCAAAGATCATTCCAAGTGGCTCATCATATATACCAATGTCCATAGCGATAGACATGAAGAGAAAATTCTGGTCATCGTAGCTGTCACCGCCTATAGGGAGAAAATAGATAAGGGGAAGAAAATTTAAACATAATATTCCCTCTTGTATTAATTTTGACAAATCTTGTAATGGATAAACATGTGTTTATCAATTTTGGTTAGGGAAGTTGAACCGTTTTAGTTACCCCTTTTTGTAACGGTCCAACTATGGGATCTATATGTACTATTTTAAAAATCAATATGATGGTCAGCTAAATTTTTGTGTGAGGAATGGCATTTTTCTGAGTCAAATTTGTGTATGTATTAATACCATTGTTTTAACTATTCCATTGCATTGTATTTATCTTTCTATTAATTTGAATGTTTCTTTGAAATTGGATTTATAGTTTATGATTGAACCGAAGTTCTGTATTATGATTTGATACAGTAATTGAGGGGAAGTTTTAGGGTTATTCAAAGTTTGAGAAATTTTCCTATTAGATAGATTAATTCATTATTGTTTTAATCAGTAATCTCTCATTGCAGCATCCTGCATGGTCATTATCTATCATTGTATTACCAATTTTTAGAGCTTGTATTACCAATAGTTATTCATTTACATTTCCCAACTGTTGTATTCAATTATTTCTTTAATATTTGGGTATTTTAGAGTTAAAGTGAAGAAGAACAATCTATTTACTAATATACATATATCACTAATATAATATCTTGATAATACATATAACAAAATTACAATACAAAAACCACATCCTCCTAGGTTCCTCGATGTTACTACTTAGAAACACATAAATAAACACTTTACATATAAAGCGAAAACATCACATTAATGATGTAATATCCATTTAATAAACTCATAAGTCCAATAAGAGACTAATCTATTACATAATGATAAAATTAGATACATAAGATCAATCCATTCAATATTAAATCTCCATGTTATCAATATACATGTAAGAATAGTTTACAATTATTTATAAGTGTATATGTTTACAATGTTAGAAACTACATTACATCAGCTGATGCAAATTATAGTAATAATCATCTATCAAGAATATAGTGTAAAGATATTTTGAAGATGCAAGAATGATGCAGAAACTATCAAAAATACATGAACCAAAACCATGAATAAAAAACAAGCCTCAATGAAAACATATTTTCCATCTAACTATGTGGAACCCTGAAGTCCACTCTCTCAATCTAGAACATAACACAATGCCCAACACCATGTAAAAAACATTATAAATCACATCGCAAGAATACTAAACATGATATGAAATAGGCCCAAATAATACAATGACATATCAAAAAGATTCACATGGGATACTACAAGATTCCATACAATAATAGAAGAAAACCAAAAGGCTTTCTGAGGGAATCCTAAAGCACAAGCCAGAGAATGTCATTGTGATTATAAAAATATAACAACTTCTGCTAAAATAGGAAAGAGAAGAGATAAGGAAAAGACATGGTTGAGACAAGTGTCTCAACCTAGAGGAAGATGATTTCTGATAAAACTCTACAATATCCTATTGGATATGGTAGATTCCAAATTAGAATAAATTACATCTATCTACCTCATTAACAGAGGACAAGGGTTTATCCTTAGATACTGAGGGAGTTTTTTCCCCATCTTTTTACTATTAGGGTTCTTCTTGGAGCTTTCAGGGAACGACCCGCTACTAAGTAGTTCAATACTCACCAATTAAGCATGGGTTTTGTAGACTGGGAGTAAGTATGACACCTACACATATAAGGAGAGTTACTAAAACCATGTTGATACAAAACATACATAAGCCCCTAGTGAAGAGGAGGGAAATCACCATTGCTAATATTATTGCTAAGGGAGGAAAGTACAAAGCTTGAAACATCAATTTTCTTGCAATTAGGGATATAGTTTAAGAGGGGGAAATAGTAGCCATGAAAGGAAGATCACCTAATTTCTAAATTAAAGTACTTCATAATATATAAACAAACTAGAGAGAAAAGGACAGGAAGAGAGGACCTATTATATCCATTGCTAGAAGGAAAAATAATAGGCCTGTCACCCTTTTTGAAGAGCTTCTTCTAGAAAATTTATTATAGTCTCCTCCCCTCTTTCGCTCAACTTTTTCACTACTATAATATAGACCCGTAGCTTTGACTATAAGCTCTAGCGTAAGCATAAAATTAACACTCCACATTGACACACTCCCTTGCTGCTAGGAGTTGACAAATTTCATTGAGAGATCACTATTAAACCACTTCATGGAATTAATAAATTTATCAAGTTTGCCTCACTAAATTTATCTCACAACTCTCAATTTTTTATTAGCTCTTTATATTTGTGAGGTTCCACCTTCAATAGACATGATCAGTTTCAATTCATGAAAACTACACTAGTTATCATCTTTCTTCATACGAGTAGGTCCTCTCTCCATTAAAATAAAAAGCATCAAAAAAGATGAAACTCATCTTTTACGAAAACCATAAGTTTCTTGAAGGAAAAAGTGAAAGTCAAAGCTTAATTAGACATTGTTCTAAGTAAGACATAAATGACAATTAATCTATATAACCACCTAAAAAATATGTATTTAATGTTAAAAATTAAATTTGCAAAAACATATTGATACCAGTAAACTAACTTTCACTTTTCTTTATATTGCTTAGTAAATTATAATAGTTTTATTTAAATAAGATATAATGTATTTAATCTATTTAAATCTTATAAAATCTATAAGTTAAATTTATTTAATGTATTTAGCGGTCTGACATCATTACAAATCCTATTCATCAGATGAAATAATTATAAGCCACAATCTGGAAATTTTATGTGCTAGATAATTCAGTGTGTATCTAATTAATATAAACTATCAATTGTTAATCGTTTCAATACCATATAATAATATGTACAAATTTTTATTATTATAAGTTCATGAAATTAAAATATAAGTGATATTTATACATCAAAATTACAATGTAAGTTGATCCAAACAAAGTTTAGTTTGGTTTGCAGAACATGTCATAAGTTGTATGGATATCATGTGATATTAAATTCTTAAAATTAAGATATATGTCACAATTATACTTAGAAATCTTATCAAGTTGATCAAAATGAAGTTTGTTGCCAATAGTTTGGATAAATTATAATAACTTGTACGAACATCCCTAGATTGTAATTTCTTCAAATAAGATATAAATGAGAAGTATACTTCACATCCCTAACAAGTTGATCAAAATAAAGTTCAATGCCAATGGTT
>MU226242.1:636794-662407 GCA_018584345.1 Thuja plicata
AAATCTCTTGAGGGAAAGGGATAGAAGGATTGCATGAAAGGGAAATAACTGAAAGAAAACTACCTACTAGGTGATGCACCGAAATTAGGGCTTGGATCTCAGTATAGGGGAATGAAATCAATGAAGGAACCAGGTCAAATAAGTTACAACTCGCTAGATAGGCTTGCATAAGTATTTCATAGGAAGGCCTGAACAAAAGACTCAACCTATGACCTGCAAGCAAACATCCTCCTCTGCAACTAGGTGTAGGAATGAGACAAGACTGCTAGGGGCTAAAGTATACCCACAAAACATCTAAATCAGATCAAACACAATAACACACAGAATTGTAGAAAATGAGAGGAACTAGGAACCCCAATATCCATTAATCAGCATTCATAAACTTTGATCCAATAAGAGATAATACAAACAAGGAAGCATAGGGATATGAAGAATTATCACAAAGTACTTCCAGAATGCTTGTATGATCAATGAGAGAATTACACAATGTAAAAGCCAGAGGGAAGAAAGAATGCCTCAGATAACTCCAAGAGAGAACAAATTCTCTTTACAAAATGCCAAAATCTGAGCACTAAGGCTCTTAAAAAAATTTTATACTCCCATGCACGCAGGCAGGAGTCTCAGAACCTAACTAGGGTTACAGATTTACAATGTAATAATTGACCCTAGGACAAAATCTAATCTAGTCATAAATGTGTATCAAGGTGAATCGATCAGATTAGACTTCTAACTTGCACCCATCCCTATACCGGATCATGCCCGTAGACATGCAAACTGAAATCCATGAGCTATATGCAGCAACTAAGTCTCTGTCATGAATTCTCACCAACTGATCATGACCTCCCAGGATGAAAAGTGACCCTTGATGACCGCCGCTCAAATTATCATCAATGAGCCATCGATCATGACCACGCCCCTCTTCCAACTGCACCTGAGAGCAATAACTTCGTGATTGGACTCTGTATCTTCCACGTCTCTGAATCTTCTGTTTCTCCATCGAACAAATCTATCCCAGGGATCAACAGACTCACTATGCATGGCCTTCTGCAATTGAAAACCCTTCTGATCAGCCCTGGAACACGAGCATGGAGGAACCATGGCTGCCAAGCAATCACAGTGCCAAACTTGCCGCCAGAAATTCAAATTCAAAGTCCAGTGACAACGTGACCAACGGCTAGTCTCTTTGTCGTGAGCATCAGACCTTAACCATGGTAAATTATCACGACCTGGTGACAATGGTCTTTTTAACCTTTGTTTAACTCGAGCCAGATCCAGCGACAAGGCGACCATGAAATTTCAAAGTCACGAGGCCTTTCACTTAACTCACCTTTCTTCTAGCGACCCAGCGCCTAATTGTCATCTTTAACCGCCACGGCTTGTCGCCTGATCGCCAGATGCTATCTTTCCATCTCGAGACCACGCGACCACACTTAGCCGCCAAGTCGAGAGAACCCAGCACCGATCCCTTTGACTTTTCTTAACATTTTTTATGTGTCCTTCAATCTTTCTAGCGACATCCCGACAGACCCTTGTCACTGAATCGGGAGTACTTTCTCTGTAGGGCACATTGATTACCAGACTTAGCGACCACCGTTGGATCTTCTGAGCTTTGCATCAGACGGCTGTCGCCTGGTCACAATAAAACTAAGGATGCCCTTAAATGTGCCACGATCCCGCGACGAGCAGCTATCTCTTCATTAATCGCACAGTCGCGAGCCATTTCTTCTTTCATTTGATTGCTCGGTGACTGCGCGACGAGGCCTTTTCTTTTACCAATCGCTCAGTCGCGAGCTGATGTCTGACGTCCTTAAAACATCAGTGATTGAGCGATGAGCACTTTTTTTCTTCTTTTTGCGTACTCACGAGCACTTTTCCATTTACTTAATTTGATCAGCGACTGCGTGATGAGTTTCCTCTTTGCTTATCGCATACTCATGACTGATATCATCTTCATCTCTTCTACTCGGCAAGTGCGCGATGACATTATCCTCCGGCTCGTCGCACAGTCAGAAAAGGATGGGACCTGGGCAAGAAAAGATCGCGATTGCACAACGACCGCGATTGGTAGCTCGTCGCGCACTCGCGCAACTTAATAACTTGAAACAAATTTCACTGTGATCAAGCGACATGAAGGCGGGCCCCATTCTTTATGTGACTTGTGTCACTATCTAGCAACCACGCGACCAAAGAGCAAATGCTAAGTCGGGAGACATTTAGGGAATATTCCAAAAGATCACTAGACTACGCGACAAAGCAAAAAAGCAAAGTCGGGAGATAAAATAGGAATATTCTCTGAGGCAAAGTGATCAAGCGACTAAAAATAAGCACATGTTGTAAGTGACTTAAAAAAGTAACGATGAAATATAACGTGCCAAAGCCTAAGGGTCTATTACCTCGCTTGCATGAAGACTTAGGGCTCTTAGGGTTTAAATAGAGCCAAGACCTGGGAACCATGACAGAGAATTGCCAGACAGGGCAGACTAGGCCAATTTGCGCAGAATGGGAAAAAATTTGGGTAACAATTATCATAGAAATATCCATCTATCCTAGCACACCATGCTCTTCGTTCTTTCTTGAGATCATTAAAATTCTTCTTCAATTTTTATATATGACACCCTTAGACATCAAAATCTTGTGGGTATTGTCCATACACTTCCTCTTTTATGTACCCATTCAAAAATGCACTTTTAATGTTAAGACACTTTACACTCAAATTATTTTGAGCTACTAATAAAATCAACATTGTTATAGTCCCTTACCTTCCTACTAGTAGAAATGTATGTTTATAATCAATTCCATAATTTGGGTGAATCCTTTAGAAACTAATCTTTCCTAATATCTTTCAACGCTCCAATCATTCTTAAATTAATTCTTGTAGACCAATTTGGTGCCAATATTTTCTTGTATTTTTAAATCTCTATAAGCTCTTAGTTTCGCTCTTATGAATGTAATTCATCTCTTATTGCATTTCTTGCATTTATCCCTCATTATTACATTCTTTTAGAAAACATAATAGTTAAAAAGTATCCTTGGTAAATCAAGAAAAGTTAACTATCTCACCTCTTTGATTTTGTTCATGTGCTTGATTGGCAATCCTTTGGTATATTATCACTCAATCTTCTTGCCTTCCTTGTATAACTTGGAGTTGAAGCTGGAGATGCACTTGGAATTGATGAACTGGATGAAATGATACATTACGGACTTGTAACACTTGTTATTGAAACATTAGTGAGCTTATCATGATCAATATCATCAATATTAATATAATTCTAAATATATCTTGACTTTTCAACATGGCCTTTTTGTGACAAAACACTTACCCTTCATAAAAAAAATCATATCTTGTGATGTCCCCTTTCTAAAATATGATTTAATAAAAAATATAATCATATCAAAATTATTAAAATAATATGAATAATACTTGAATTAAAATATAAAATAATAAAACAATTTAAATATAGTTAAAATTTAATTAAGTTTAATGAATAGTCGAAAGGCATGAAATGTAAATATGTGGCTCCCTCAAACTTGGGATATAAAAGAGAGAAGAAAAAATTATCTTGAAGAGGAGAACAAGAAAGAGGAAGCATGGACACTAAAAAAGAAGTAATGAAATAAGATTGGAATAGGTAGAATTGATAAAATATTGTGACTCTTTCAAAATATGATAAGATTTGTTAGAAATAATGGGAAGTGTGTACTGCGAGGGGAGGGCTGAATCAGTACCTCTATAACTTTTATCTCTTTTATCCTTTAACCTTTATGTAACCAATTGTTCATCCAACCATTTGTTCTATGCTATCTTTGTGTAGGACATATCAATTCATTAACTTAATCAAACATGTAAACATTCATTGAAATATTCATGAAAGTAATTGACTCATAACACATGATATGATAGCACAGAAAACCTTTGTAAGAAGGTAAAAACTGCGGTGGGGATGGCATCGATAAAATCTTCACTATCTCTAGATTTAAAGGGGCCAGTTAAGGCTTACAATTTGATCACTTCTAATGATCTACCATGTTAGGAGTATCTTTGGAGACCTATTAAAGTCTACTCTATTAAGATCTTTAGCAACACTATTTAGTGTGCACTCGGTTAAGAGATTTATAATAGGATTGTTAAATCCACCTTCCTTGAAAGGATTTTTACTTTTGCTTCACTTTTTAGAATGTAAGAAAATTACTCATTTGACCTGAGTGTATGCAATCTAATATTTCTAATTACAGATCCATTCAAGATTACATGTATATATCTATCACCTATTGTGATTGAATAATACCTCTGTTGCTCGGTAGCCTCTATTCTTGGTTCTTGATAACCAATTTCATATTTTGTTGTTCTGGTTCTTAAAAATTTTATTCTGATCCATAGATGTGATTTTTGGCTACATTCATCCTCTCCTGATTGATTTAGAATGCTTACAACATATATTTATAAAATAGATTAACTTAATTAAGTTTCTCATAAAGAAAACTTAACTCTATGATCATAGGTTTACAACTTTACCTTGATATCCTAGTCAGCATGTTTTCAATCAGTTAAACTAATTAAAATGATTACAATAATATTTATTGTCCCTTAAGTAATTGTTTAAAAAAAAATCTATAAATATAATATGAATGTTTTATCTGACGTGGAAGTCAGATCCACTTTTTCCAGGATGTAACTGACTGTAGGTGTCTGATGCTTGATTTTCTTTGAAATCAATTTGACTTTCTATCAGGTTGCATTGTTTTGTTCTTTCAATTTGCACTGTGCCTGTTCTCTTGGTTTTCACTGTATCTTCTTGCTAGATTCCTCTGTCAGTTTCCTCCTATTAGGTTCCACTTTATCTGTCAGGTATCTCTTGAACTTAACACATTTGGTGATCTCTAATATCTGTACTTTTGGTTATCTCTAAAAGTTTTTCTTTCGGTGTAGGTTTTTCTTGAAGGTTCATAAACTATTTTCCTTTTGTATACTAATGGAAAAATAATGTCTTCAATATCCCCCTTTGACATAAGTATCAAAAACTGAAATATGCATGAATACTAAAGTGTTTAGTATGTACACCATGTATATATATTGTCATTATATGACTCCCCCTAATTGTATGCATTATACTACATATGTACATGTATAATTATACTTTCCTTTCTTTATTTCTACTTTTCACCTTATTACGATCATATCATTTCTCCCATTTTTTATATTAATGACAAAGACGTACAACTTACAAGTTGTCAAACATTTCAAAAAAATGTGTAACTTATAGATTGTCTTGAATGTGGGGATGAGAGATTGTCATTTATTCCATCATGTATTCTCATTTCTCTTTAAGGTGTTCCAGAGCCATGTGCTCTAATGCTATTCTAACATCAATATGACAAATATTGTCTAGGAAACACATTTCTGTGGTGGCAATAAATGTTCTTGCTAGTGTCATGTACAGTTGCAATAATGTGAGATTGGGTAAAATTAGAGCTTGGATCTTGGTTACCTCATCTCTAAACTTTGATTCTGCATTTTGAATGTCTTGTCTCATCTTTCTTTCTTGCTTTAGTTGTTCATAGTGCAATTTGATTGCATCTTCACTATTAGTGCGACCTTGTGCACTTGTTTGTAGATCAACATCAATTTGTGCTATCTTCTCACTATACTCCTTAGTGATTTGATCTAAAGTGAATACATTTTGGATTAAGGTTATAGCTTCTGAAATAATGGGGTCCAATGTACTTACAAGTTCAGACAGCTTCACCTTGTTCTCTGCCACTTCTTGGCTAATTTTCTCTGCTAGTTTGAATTGAAATTTCTGTTCTTCTCATTATTTAATTTCATTTTCAGTATCTACATTATGAGATGTGATAGCTTCTATGAGAATGACCAATTGATCAAGTATAGGAGTATCTTGATCAATGTTAGTGTTAGTGAACCGCCTCACAATAGGTGTGGAATAATCATGCTCAAGGCCTTTCTTAGGAATGGTTTATTCAATCTAAGGATTACTTCTCTCGTTATGAGGTGCATTTAACTTGTCAACCTAGGGATGTATACTTGAAATGGTCGGCACAATATGTGCACTAGGTTCCTTAAGGAGTCATTTTGCTTATGTTGCAGGAAGGTAAAAATGCATAAAAGAAAACTACACTAGTGCTACAGGAAAAGAATACATTTATCTCCTTACTGAAATGAATGCTAGAAATTGCAACTCTACTTAAACCTATACTTTCAGCCTAGAACATCCATTATAACTATTCTTGCAGATGCTACAGGGACACTCACAAGGTACGATGCTGCAGGAAGAAATTGTAACTTCTATTTGAAATGCTGGAAATGCTAGAAATGCTGGAAATGAAATCTATTCTATTCTAACCTAATCCACCTTCCAAATGGGCCCCCTTGGTCAGTTTCTTCTAATCTATTAACACAAAATGTAAATCAACAACTACTTCATTGTATTTCAAAAACTCATTACATAGAAACAAGACATGGAACTTGAAATAGATTGTCGTAAGATACAACAGTTTTCTTCCGAAAACTTCTTTCTCTAATTTTCTATCTAACTTCAAACTATCGGTCCAATCCCTATATATAGAGGATTGAACACTTATTACAAAATAGAAAAGAAACTATCTTGTTGAAAACATGCCAGAGAAGAAGATGGAAATGCAACAGCCCGTGGTGTGGGTAGTGAAGCTTGGGTGACCAGTTCAACATAATAAAGTACAGAGGGAATATAGGCACACTACATCCCCGCATCTTGGAATAATGGCTCCATTGTAGCAGCCATGTTTCCTAGTGTTGTAATGATCACTCCACCATAGCTTGTCCTCAACAGTCTTCCTTGAATGCTGTCGACCACTCTCCAGCCGCTTTCTCTCCTGTCAAGTTAGTTATTATGTGGAAATATTTATGCAACAAGCTTAATCAAATTAAATATCTAGATATTAGAACATATATTCTCATGGTTTTTATGAAATACAGCACTATATGTGTAATATTAGCAAAATATGTCACAAACATCTACCCATGGTTTATCAGTTCTATCTGGACTTTATCACAAGTTTTGACTGGCTAGGATCTCAAATGTTTTTTCAAAAAATATAATGGAGTATTTAAAATTATACAAAATAAAGGAAATAATTTGGCCTTATCATCTACCCCTTGGTTAATCAAATGCTTGTCCTCAAGCATTGTACCTTCTAGAAATTGACCTAAAGTCACCAACTTCAGTTCTTCCTCGCCTATAGCTTTTGAAGGAGTACTAGAATCCTCTTGTTCTTTCCCAAACTTCCCTTGTGTGATCTTCCTACAGCCTGTCAAGTTTGGTAGTGTTGATGTCATACAAGGGCCAAAGGAGCATTGGTGGTTGCATTGTGAGAAGACACAAGAGCTCCTTCCTGATTTGCCTACCAAACCCTATGTATTTTGGTGCTCACTGTATAGCTACTTCAAGGTTAATGGGGCTATGTGGTTCTAACCTTTTGAATACCTCTGATAATTTGCCCCATCTACTTCTGGCACTAGTTAAGGCCCTTTGGAAGAAAAAATAAGACATACTGTTATATTCTGCATACACATCTGCTCTAATTTTAAAAATTTTATCTTTGATTTCCTTTTTAACATTCCCATATGTCATTCTAAACCAATCCCTCAGGAATACTTCTGGTCGACTAATTTCTCCTCTTAACAGTAGGGGTTCTATTTTCTCAAGTTCTCTGTAATTCTCCAATTGTCTATCATAGTTAGCCTCGTTGTGCATCCATGACATCAGGGCCCTTAGGTGTATATCCCCTATGTAAGGTAGGGTATTCCATTAAGTTTCTGTATAGATGATGAAATTATGCACATACAACTCATAGAGTAGGTTTTGTTGCCAAGATGGAAGTGTTTAGTATAAACCATAGAATGTCTGGGCTGATTTGGACTCTGCATTTACATCTTTGAGAGTCATCATCAACTAAAATAGGAGGAAGTGCTCTTTTAGATAGATGGTATAGACCCTAGGTGGAGGTATATAAGAAATTACCTAGTCAGTCAGTTTAAGGGCATGTTCCATTCTCTATTTCTATCTTGCCAACTGATCTTTCAATTCTGTAATTTCCTCTTCTTGTTCTGCTATTACTTTCTGCAATTTCTTTTTCTCTTCTCTATATAGAGTGGTTGTCAGCACATGCTTATTATATAACTGGAAGAGAAGCATTTGCAGAGTAATAAAACCACTCTTTTCATCTTTTTTATTCTTCTTCCTTTGTTCTCTCCATAATTGCTCTAAGAATTTTATTAAGCAAGTTCGCTTATAGGAAACTAAAGGATTTCTTGTGCAAGATAGCTGGTGAGTTATATGGGTTTCTTTCTCATGGGTTGGAACATCCTGATGACTAACTCCTGGGTCATTTTGACATACATTTGGCTCATCTTCACACTCCTCATCGAGATTTTGATGAATGTCATGGATCTCAGACTGGCTAGGAGAATCATCCGGAACAATATGGATAGGAGTTTCCTCCTCAAATTGTTTGGGGGAAGTGGTCTAACTTTCAGTTGGTGCTTTAGGAGTCTTCCCTCTCATCCTAGAACTTCTTCTTATAGGGATTTCCTTAATTTCTATGACCTTTTTCTTGCTAACCCTTTTTTTTTTCTCTGCTACAGGAGTAGTGGCTGCTGGAATAGTGGCTATAGGAACTGACTTCATTTTCTTCTCTATTGAGACTTGAGGGTTTCATGGTTCAGCTATAGGAACTAAAGTTTCTCCTACTAACTTCCATTTTCCTTTTTTTGGGTGGCAGTAGGTATATTGCTCATGTGAGTAGTTAAAGGCACATTTTCTTGTAAATTTTTGGTTTCTGCTCCTTGGGTACTTTGCTCGGCAACTGGATCAGGGGAAACTACATTATCTTGGCTAATTTGCACATTAGGGGCAATTTGAGGCTGAAGGGTTTTATGATGGATGAACTTGCCCATGTCATAGGGGATGCATCCCTAAGAGATCTTTCTATGAATAATTTAATCAGGGCATGGTGAGTAACAGAGTTGTCTTTCCCTTTCTGGGTTTCTTTGACACTAATACACAACATATTAAACAAAAAATTGGGTGCATTCATTGGGATATTATATTGTACATAACTAAGTAGCTTAAAATGATGCGCATGCAAATTAGAGAGTCATCCCTCATAGGTGAAATACCTAATAATGTGTGTGGCTAACTCCTAATATGGTGGAGGAATGGACATCCTTTTGCATCCCTGTTTAGTGATCTCCAATGGAGGGTCTCCTGGTAGGGTGAATTGAGCCCTGGCTGACCTAGCATCATGTGCATTGGGGTAGTGTTCCCCTGTTGCTGGAAAAATGGTTACTTCTATTATTCTCCCCTTTTTTGCAACAACTATCAACCCCCATACCCTCGCTTGGCCTTCATCAAATGTGTTTGCAAATTCTATTGCTGCTTCATCATTGAACTCTGTCAATTTTAAGAAATATCCCAGCCATCCACAGGCATTAAATATTCTTATGGCCTCAATGTTAGCTAGTAAAATACCATGAACCATTGGTTCATGCCACTACAATTGGCCCCCCATTTGTGCTTACAAAATTCAACCTCTACTCTATTCAACCTCTACTATGTTCTTGATAATTACCTTCTTCTCTTTTATACCTCTTGTAAAACCATAGACCCTCTTTCACATTCTTCTGGTATTCTTGATATAAACAATAATAATGTACTTTAATAGAATGAATCATAGATATTCATGCGAGAGAGAGTTATGTCATGGTTTCAATACTGGGTCACATCTAGTCTAACAGTTAGGGGTTTATTCAGAATAAAGGTATGACATTTGACACTTGTGTGATGTAGCAGCTAGATTTTAATTAAGACAATCCCAAAGTACAGATTTGTGGATCTTAAAAAGTAAATAGAAATGACATTTTAAAAATTAGCACACTTCCCTACCCCTACAAAATATTGACAAGTGTCCTCACTTGTCAGACTTGGCAGAAGATACGAAACTAGATTAAGGCAGCAACGATACATTTATTGTAGTATTCGATATAACCAATGAAATATATGCGCTAAAAATGAAAATAAATTTGAAAAGCTCATACCTTTTAATTGATCATTGCATGTGCCAGGAAAGATTGGAGAGAGTGGAGTGATGGCATTGGCGGTTGTTATGCATCAGCACATGATCTCTTTATGATGACATGGAAGGTGCGTGGATGGAAGATTAAGAAATGAAGTGGGTTGGAAAAGAAGAATGTAGAAAGTGAATGGAGAATTTGAACTTTATGTAAACATAAAGTTTTTATTATGGTCATGCTTTGAAGGAATTCTTATTAAAGAGCTGCAGGAAGAAGGTTGACACCCTCTATTGCAGGAACTGTTACCTATTGATCCTTTAAAACTAGTTGGTTGAATTGTTGCAAGAAGTCTTCTTTTGTCTATGGCTAGTGATACAACTTTAGTCTATGTCCATTGACTAGTAGCTTGACATGTACAGGGTCAATTGTGGTCAACTAGACTGTTCCATTTGTAAATACATGGCTTATTTCATATGGACCCAACCATTGTGTCTGCAACTTGCCTAGTATCTCCTTGAATTTGGAATCATATAACAAGGCCCAATCTCCAACTTTGAACTGCTTACTCTTAATATGGGTATCATTCCATTGTTTTCTTTGCTTTTGGACAATTTATGTGTGCTGTAGGGAAGACTTGCACATTTCATCCAAAGAATTGAGATGCAACAAGCACTCTCTTTGTGCTGTAGGAAGATCAATATTTAACTCCAGTGTTGTTCTTAATGTCTTGTGTTCAAATTCAATCGGTAGCATTGTTGTTTTACCATATAACAGTTCAAACAGAGTGAACCCTGTGGTGGTTTTCCATGTTGTTCTATACACCCAGATGACTTCTGATAGTCTTCTGCTCCAATCTCAGTGATGCAAATGAACTGTCTTTGTTAAGATTGCTTCTATTTCCCAATTTGTAACTTCTGCTTGTCCATTGGCTTGGGGGTGATAGGAGCTTGATTTCCAATTTTTGATATTATATTCCTTCATGAGCTCTGTTATCAGATTGGAAGTGAATTGTGTACCTTGATAAGTAACAAGTTCTCTTGGCACACCATATTTAGTAAAAATTTCTTCATATAGAAATTCAACAACTTTATGATCTCTGGCACGCTTCATTGCTCTGACTTTGACCCATTTGGTTAGGTAATATGTGCACACCAGAATGTATGACTTCCCATTGGATGGAGGGTCTATTGGGCCAATAAAGTCCATGCCCCATTTATCAAATGGTATTACCACCACCTATGGGTTTAAGGGTATTTCATCTAATCTTGTTGGTTGACCCATTCTTTGACATTTGTCACACTTCCTTGTATAACTTGCTGCATCTTTGTGAAGTGTAGGCCAATAGTAGCCAGTTGTTAAAATCTTTTGTGCTGTTCTTTTGGCTGTAAAATTCCCTCCGCATGGTTCATTATGACATGCATGAATAATGTCATATGTCTCATCTTCTCTCACACATCTCCTCATGACTTGGTCAGGTCTAGTGTAAAATAATGTGCTATCAATCCAAGAGAAATGGAAGCTTTTCTCTACAAGTAGCTTCTTATCCTTATAAGATAAATGTGTTGGCATTTTGTTAGCTGTTAAATAATTAGGTATATCTACATACCATGGATTTTGGACAGAAATATGAAATAAATATTCATTTGGAAATTCATCATCTATCAAAGTGGTATCTTCTTCAGCATGATGAATTCTAGATAGATTATTAGCTACCACGTTTTCTTTCACTGGCTTGTCAATGATTGTTATATCAAATTCCTACAAAAGAAAGAGCCATCTTGCTAACCTACCTATGATGGCAGGTTTGTTCATGAGATACTTAATTGCTGCATGGTCAGTATGAACAAAGATAGGATAACCAGTCACATAATGGTGGAATTTGTTTAGAGCATAAACTACTGCTAGCAATTCATTTTCAGTCACTATATAGTTTAACTCTAGTCCATGTAGACTCTTATTGATATAATAGATTGCATTTTCAAGGTTTTTAGTCTTTTTTCCAAAGACAACACCTATGGCATAGTCTGAAGCATCTATATGAATGTGAAATGGCAAAGTCCGGTCAAGACCCCTAAGTACTAGTGCAATTGTCAAAAGTGACTTGAGGTACAGGAAGGATTCATCACATTCTTTTGTCAAAGAAAATTTAACTTCTTTGGTAAGTAAGTTGTACAGAGGACTAGCTATTTAACTAAAGTTTTGGATAAACCTCCTATAATAGCCAGCATGACCTAGGAAAGATCTGACTTCTTTTTTCTTAGTAGGAATAGGGAGTGTGAGAATTACCTCTATCTTCACAGGGTCTACCTAGATTCCAGCTTCAGAGATAAAATGTCCCAACACCACTCCTTCTTGCATCATTAGAAAGCACTTTTCACTATTGAGAGATAGGTTATGTTCCTCACATCTGATTAGTACTTTCTCCAAGTTCTTCATAGCTTCCTCAAATGTGACACCGAATGTAGGGAAGTCATCCATGTAGATTTTCATGCAATCATGGGATATATCAGCAAAGATGATGATCACAGCTCTCTAAAAGGTAGCAGGTGCATTGCATAATCCAAATGGTAATATTGAATAGGTATATGTGCCCCAAGGGCATGTGAATGTGGTATTTTCTTGATCTTTGGGGGAAATGCTTATCTAATTGTAACCACTATATCCATCCAGAAAGGAAAAGTATTTCTTTCTAGCCAAATTATTCAAGACTTGGTCAATAAAAGGTAAAGGAAAGTGGTCCTTCTTTGTAGCATTATTTAATTCTCTATAATCCACACATATCCACCACTTACCTCCTTTCTTAGGTATTATTACCAATGGTGATATCCACTTGCTATCAGAGATTGGATAGATGAATCCAGCATCCAACAACTTCTGCAACATAGTTTTAACTATTTCTCTTAGTGCTAGATTTATTCTCCTTTGTGGTTGATGAAGTGGCAAGCTTCCACCACTAATGTAGATTTTGTGGGTGCAGAGTTTTGGGTTGAGTCCCTTCATATCTCCATAATCCCATGCAAAGGATTTTTCATGCTAACTGAGGAGCTTGGTTAACAATGCAAACTGTGATTGGGATAGCTTGTTTTTTACATGCAGGTTACAACCAGAGGAAAATTCCACTATTGTTGTTAGCTTTTCCATTAACACTTTAGACACTGGACTTCTTGCTATTTCACTTGTCAGTAATTAATCAATCATTTCAGGGTTTCCTGGAGACATACAGTCCTCATAGGTACATAGCTGTAAAACAAAACTTTTTGAAACATCTTTAGCCACAATATATTCATTGGTAAGAATGCTTTGTATCACATCATTGTGCTCTTGCATCTTTAGAAAAGATTTCCTATGCAACATCATGAGCTGGGCTACTGAATTCAACTCTTCCTCCTCATCTCCTAAGTCTGGCCAAATAGGTTCTCCCAAGTTTGGCTAGGGTTGGGCAGGAGGATATAGGGCTAGCTTCCTTATGGCTTGACCATTTGAAATTGTCATACTGCTTGATCTACAATTAATTTTGGCATCATTGGTGGCTAACCAAGGTCTTCCCAAGATTACAGGTTAGCCAGCAAAGTTTACTTTAGGTGATAGGATAAGAAAATTAGCAGGATACTCCCATGAATCTAAGGTTACTATCACATCTTCTATGAGACCCTCTGGAGTAACAGTTGAACTATCAGCAAGTTATAATACTGTGGCTATTGTTCTTAATCCTTCTATGCTTAGCCTATGCATTGTATCTATAGTCATCACATTTATTGCTTCTCCCAAATCAACTAGAGCATTTTTCATAGTCTGTCTATTTATTATCAGGTCGACTACTGGACTGCCAGGATCTGAATACTTTGGTATTACCACCTTTCCTAACATGATATCTGCTAATTTCCCTACAACATGTACTATTTGAGGGTCTTTCTTCTTCCATCTTGGCTTCTTAAGGCATGCTTCCTTAATAGCCTTTCCATAAAGAGGTATATCTTTGATAGCTTAGAACAGAGGGATTTGAATGTTCATATTTTTCAGCTGCTCAATAATATCAAATGTTTCTTCCTCTTGGGGTATAGGTTTTTCTTTATTTATCCTATGTGGAAAGGGTGGATTTGAAGTGTGGATAGTATTTCTGCTGGGTATATCAGTTGGTTAGCTGGTATTTGACAGTGTGGCTTCTGGAAGTAGTGTTGTAGGAGTGTCTGCAAATTTCATGATAATAGGATATTCAGGTGTAGGCAGTGTGGTACCAAACCTCAAATGGATATCATCTATCTCTAATGAATAAGTAGGGCACTACTGAGTGTTAGTAGTATACATTTTTTTATGTTGTTGTTTGTTGTTTGGATTTGGCTGTGGTTGAGCAGGAAATTGGGTTGGCTTTGGATTAGCATTAGTTGTTGTAGGAGGTGGTATTATTGTAGGTGGTTGCACTGGAGGTGGTAATTGTGGATAGCAAAAATTTTAGTTAGGCCACTATGGAGGCCCCCTCCATTGATTAGTTTGCTGACAATTTCCTTGTGGTGGTTGCCATTGATTCTGCTGATTAGGCCATTGGTTATTTTTCTGATTTTGCCATTGGTTATTTTGCTGATTTGGCCACTGATTATTTTGTGGGTTTTGCCATTATTTATTTTGTTGATTTGGCCACTGATTATTTTATGGGTTTTTCCATTGGTTATTTTTCTGGTTAGGCCATTGGTTATTCTACTGGTTTGGCCACTAGTTATTTTGCTGGTTTGGCCACTGAGTTTGAGAGTACTGAGGGGTGTTTTGATAATTTTGGTTCTACCACTAATTATTGTTAAAATTTGAAAATTGTAGAGGATCTTATGGCATACCTTGTCGTGAAGCCCATGGTTGATGTTGAGCATCAAAGAACACTTGGTCATTATCTCTTTCTATCTTCATGTAGTCAGTTGGCAAATGTTGATTTTCCAAGTTTGCTACCAGCTTACATCCACAGTTTTTCTTCTGTTTGTGGCAGTTTGGATAGTACTTAGCCAATTGTGATTCAGCTTCTGCATGCTTCTTCTTGGTAGTCATTGTGTCAAGATGTGTATCTACATCATTTATAATATCTTTCTTGAAAACCATGAGCAAATTAGATATCTCCAGCTTTGAAATGCCTGAACCAATCCCTTTTGTGACTGCGGGCTGACATCCTCTGCCTTTCTTCATAGTTGATCTTGAGTAGTTGAGATAGATTTTCTTGAGGTCATCCCAAGAGGATTGGGATATATCTCCACTAGCCATCAAGTCTAATGCATCCAGACAGTTATCATTTACCCCTCTCAAGAAGACTAGTTTTTATGAATCCTCTGCTAGTACATGCTAGGGATTCTTCTGTATTGTGTACAAAAAATGTGAAACATAATCCTCCAATGTTTTGTCTTCCTTTTGAGACATCCTAAAGATATCATGTCCTTTTAGGTCACTGCCTTTGCAATAATCTTTATATTTCTATAGAAACAATGTATGCATCTCATCCCAGGTACATGTTGCATTGGCTTCTAAGCCCATGAACCATCGTAAGGCTGACTCTTTCAGTGTTGCAGGAAACAACTTGAGCTTATGGGTATCGGTATTATAGTCAAAGCTTCAACAGAGTATGTCAAACTCAAACAAGAAAGTGTCAGGATCCTCTGTTATAAGACCATAAAACTTTGGAAGAGCAACTGTGGGTATATTTTTGAGATTAGCATTGTTTATAAGGCTTGGGAGAGGAAATGGAAAAGTAGGGTGTGCCATTATTGGAGGTATTTGATTATGGGGTTGCTGCTAGAAAGGAGCATTAGCTACTGGATTGTTAACAATAGGTGGATTTAGTGTGGAATTATCAAGAAAGCTAGCCAAGATTTTTGCAAAAGGTCGAAATCCACTTATATCAAGTGTATCTACTCTGGAGGAAGATGCTATAGGAAATTTGGGGCTTTTGTCTTCAAAGGGTAACTCAACTTCTTCAACTTCCTCATTCAAATTAGTAGACTCTACTGGGAGAAATCTGCCATATTCATCTCGTCACCATTCTCTTTGATGCATGCAATTGAATTCTTCACACTTGTGAAGAAATTTTTAGGGATACAAATCTAAAAACTAATCTAGGAATGAAAAAAGACTCAAAAATGTTCCTAGCTTGACACCATCCCCGGCAGCAGCGTCAAAAATGAAACGCCTCACAATAGGTATGGAATAATCATGCTCAAAGCCTTTCATAGGAATGGTTTATTCAATCTAATGACTAGTTCTCCTGTTATGAGGTGCATTTAAATTTTCAACCCAGGGATGTATACTTGAAATGGTCAGCATGATATGTGCACTAGGTTCCTTAAGGAGTCATTCTACTTATGTTGTAGGAAGGTAAAAATGCATAAAAGAAACCTACACTAGTGCTGCAGGAAAAGAAAACATTTATCTCCTTACTGAAATGAATGCTAGAAATTGCAAATCTACTTAAACCTATACTTTCAGCCTAGAACATCCATTATAACTATTCTTGTAGATGCTGCAGGAACACTCACAAGGTATGATGTTGTAGGAAGAAATTGTAACTTCTATCTGAAATACTGGAAATGTTGGAAATGCTAGAAATGTTGGAAATGAAATCTATTCTATTCTAACCTAATCCACCTCCCAAGTGGGCCCCCTTGGTCAGTTTCTACTAATCTATTAACATAGAATGTAAACCAAGAACTACTTCATTATATTTCAAAAACTCATTACATAGAAACAAGACATGGAACTTGAAATAGATTGCTGTAAGATACAACAGTTTTCTTCCAAAAAATTCTTTTTCTAATTTTCTAACTTTAAACTATCGGTCCAACCCCTATATATAGAGGATCGAACACTTATTATAAAATAGAAAAGAAACTATCTTGCTGAAAACATGTCGGAGAAGAAGATGGAAATGCAACAGTCCGTGGTGTGGGTAATGAAGCTCAGGAGACCAGTTAAACATAATAAAGTGTAGAGGGAATATAGGCACACTACATCCCCGTGTCCTAGAATAATGGCTCCATTGTAGCAGCCATGTTTCCTGGTGTTGTAATGATCACTCCGTTGTAGCTGGTCCTCAACAGTCTTCCTTGAATGTTGTCGACCACTCTCCAACCGCTTTCTCTCCTGTCAAGTTAGTTATGATGCAGAAATATTCATGCAACAAGCTTAATCAAATTAAATATCTAGATATTAGAACATATATTCTAATGGTTTTTATGAAATACTACACTATATGTATAATATTAGAAAAATATGTCACAAACATCTACCCATGGCTTATCAGTTCTATCTGGACTTTATCACAAGTTTTGACTGGCTAAGCTCTCAAATGTTTTATCAAAAACTAGAATAGAGTATTTGAAATTATACAAAATAAAGGAAATAATTTGGCCCTCTCAGTCAGGTACTATCTATTGTAGTATGTCTTTTTTAGTTTTGAGTACCTCGTTTCTTTTGTAGCCTTTCTAAGCTTATCTTTGATAGATTTTCTCTCACAAAGTCTTGTATTCTTTTTTAGTTCAGTTCAATCCACTGTTCTAGGATCACATACTAGAATCTCAATAATTTCATCCAAAGTAACTAGATTCTTTTCATTTTTCTTCTTCTTTGAGATTTGTGTGGATGCAGATGTGTGAAATACTAGTGCTAGTTCATTTGTCTTCTCTGAAGTGCTCGCCGAAGTCTTGGTAGATGAATTTTATTTTTCCTTCTTGGTGTCAACCTATCGGTTAGGTGAAGATGTCTCCTCATTAACCTTGGGAGAATCTGTATATTTTTCTTTTATATTCTTTGGTGTATCATCTTTCTTCTCTTCTTCACTTTTCTCTTTCTTCTCTCCATCTTTTTCCCCTTCTCTTCTTCATTTTTCTGATCAGTAGATTTGTCTTGCTATGCATGAGTAGTATCTTTTGGTTCTTCAGATGTATCTTTTTCTTCTTTAGATGCATCTTTTTTTTCTACATCACCCTTGTCTTTGGGTATGCTTTCATCTTTGGTAGGTGATTTTTCCTTTTCTTGGAGTATGTTGATGCCTTCCATCAATATTGGCATGTTTCCTGGTATGTTCACCTATGGAGCATCAATTGTAGTGTCATGTTCTTCAGTCTAGTCCTTGGAAATATTAACATCTTTATCTTCTTCAATTTCATTTACAAGGTCATCGGTGATGTTAATGATTGTATTATACACAGCATTGTCTATAGTAGGGTCTGGCCATATCTCATCTGCAACATCCATATCCTTGTTGCCTGTGGTGTCCATTTCCTCTTTATCCAATTCTACATCAGTGATGATAATTGGTTTGGTTCTCTCAGTAGCCTGATCATCCTTGGACTCTTGATTCTCATTAAGAGCTCTTTGTGGCTCAGGACTTGTATCCTTTTTAGGAATATCAAGTATTTTCCTCCATTCGGCTTCACACTTTTTGTCTATGTCTAGTCGATGTCCTTTAAGCACTTGCTAGGCTCTCATCTTTGGTGAGAACCTTTTGGAATGAGCCTTCATCTTTTCTTTGATCTCCTCCATTTTTTATTCAGGAGGCATGAGTGATACTAGGGCTCTTTCCCTGATTTTTTTCTCTAAGTGCAAGGCAAATGTCCATCTCACCGATAGCCTTTCTTGAAGTTCTTTGGGCATTTTGGCTGCCAGTTATATTGGGAGGTATTTGAATATTCACATTATTTCAATGATTACCTCCTAAATCTTATTTTGATCTAAGGGATCCAATGTTAACCATTGCTTGACCTCCCTATTATTTACTGAACCTATTTTGATAATTGAGGCACATACCTCATCAATTGTTTCAAGTATCTTGTTCTTTTCCTCTTCAACACCTTCATCATGTTTTGTGTCCTCAATGTCCTCCTTAGTTCTAATGAGCCTTCTTTTTTTTGGCCCTCTTTTCTGTGTTGGAGGTTTC
The DNA here is from genome assembly GCA_018584345.1 of Thuja plicata. Lineage (NCBI taxonomy): Eukaryota > Viridiplantae > Streptophyta > Pinopsida > Cupressales > Cupressaceae > Thuja > Thuja plicata. Next base: position 655,766 of record MU226242.1, read on the forward strand.
CTCTTGTAGGTCTTTACTTGACCTTTCTTTAATGGTGAAGGAATTGTGTCCTTAGTTGTTTGACTTCTTGTCCTTTTAGCAACTGGAGTTATAGGCCTCTTAGCTAGTGTAGGTAATGGAGTATTTGACTCTATAGACTCAGAGTCACTTTCCTTTTCAACTTCACTGATGGGTGACTGTCCCTTGATTTCTTCTTTCTATTTAGTTTCTTCTTTTGTAACAGACAACCTTTTCTTCAAGTTCTTGACCATTTTATCCTTTTTTCCTATCTATCTTCTTAACAACCAAGCCAGTTTTGATTCTATCTTTGGCTTCTTCATAGGTTCCAAACTTGGGCTGTGTTTTGTCTAAGGGCTCATTTATCAATGGATCAATTATATTGGTTTGTTGATTTATGTTCACTTCATAGTCAAGTAGTTATAGCCATGTTGTCCTTGGTACAACAGGTTTATTTCATTCTTGAATTTCTCAATTGATTTCTTGGGGATCCTTACTCTTTCTTGCATTCTTTCCTTGAATCCAATAAAGTACTCATCCATAACTGACTCAAAATTGTCTCCCAGTGATTTTATAAACTCACTGATCTATATGGTGACTGGTCTTATTATATCCCATTTCACATCTATTGATGGAAAGGATTCTTGGAAGTAAAATAATATGCACATTGTAAGTGAACAAAACTTACATAATTTTTCTTTGCATTTCTGATTGTCTTTAGGTTCTCTTCTAGCTTCTTAAGTAGAAGTTCTGATAGATCTAGTTGAGTTCCTTTCTTTACAATCTTAATTGTTGTATCCACTACTTTGGATTCTATGGTATTCATCCTTCTAGCTTGAAAGAACTTGTATCCTAGGATAAATGCTCCAAATTTCATTTCCACATCACTTATGGTGGATATGCTTAGTCCTCTTCCATCCCATGTAGCTCATGTATTCTTCTCAATTTCAGCCTTGGGTGGCTGCTTTAATGCCTTTACCTTATCGGTTATAGTATAACCAGTGACTACATGAATAACATCTCATGTTATCATTTTAGGCTCATCCAACCATATCTTATGATTGTGAATTCTACTCAATACTAACAGAATCCACTTAGTTATAAACTATTTTGTGAGCCATAGGCCATTTGTGAGCCCTTTCACTTCGATGTGCTTGTGCTTATCTTTAACAGCTCCATCATCTTTACATAGCTTCTTGAAAGCTTGTTCAACCTCCAGGTCACTAATTTTTGTAATCTTGCATTGTATGTATGCTCACACATCTTTGATGAGCAAAACCATAGCTAGGATTCATGAGAATACTCCAGTATTGTTGGGTTGTGATGTAACCTCAGGACATATTTTGTAAGGTGGTTCTACAGAGGAAGATTTCTTGACTAGTTTGACCTGATCCTTCTTGATACTCTTTAGCTTAGCAGTTCTTTGTGTCATGGCCATTGTTTTTGAAATTTAGGGCTTTCCATAATAGATAAATAGAGTTCTTAGTTATGCTTAGTACATACTTCAACTTCTATAGTTGTAATTGATCTAGTTGGAGTTCTTTATAATGGGTTGGAGTCACTCTGCAATGTTGTCACTTCTAGCTCTGTTTTCGCTGTAGTTGCTTTGCTCAAATCTCAGGTGAGAAATAAAACTCTTCTATCATATATTTATAGACTTTTCCCTAGGTCAAGTCATTAATGCTCAACCACTCCTCGGTGTCTAAAGATGGATTCATCACTTAAGACACTAACTTTTCTCTCGGTGACCATGTGATGCTTTGGGGCACTCATCTAACTCTTTACTTTCACCAACAGGTTTCGATGTATCATAAAGATAACTTTGTCATCTCATATGGTTACCAATGGATCTAAGTTTACACTAGAAACTTTTACTTTTTCATGTTAACCGACGATTTTTGGTAACTACAGACAATTTAGCTTTGAGTGTATACTGATGCATTTTGGTATGTATTAGCCAATGAAATATTTTTCATAGATTTTAACAAGTAACACCATAGTACATCTATAATCATGCTAATTTGGAATTATAAATATGTATGATTGTAACTGATGAAAAATATAACTTGGTGTAATGCAGTTCCATACTTACTTATTCTACTTTAAGTGGGGGTGGTGATGTCACCAGATCCATTGGATAGGGTGTCACCACTTGCATTGCTTGGTCCAGCTTCATTAATATTTGTGGCTTTCCTCTACATTTTGTTTCTCATCTTCCTTATGTCTTCAATGGTGTTTCCATTTTCAAAGGTGTTGATCTCTGTCATTTGGTCTTTGCAATCCTTCTTGAGATGACCGACTTTATGATAGTGTAAACATGTCATTTGGGTGTTAGTCCAACCTCGACACTTTCTTATCCATTGTATCATACAATTTGCAGCAATGTGACCAAATCTTCCACATGTTGTACAATTTTCCCAAGTGTTGTAATCCCATACATACTGGTTACCAACTCTATTCGGTTGATAGGAACATTCTTGACCTTTAGGCTTCCATGCTTGCTTTTTCTTCTTTGAGAATTAAAGAGTAGTGTGCCCATGCAATTTGCAAGTAGGACAATATTTGTCCATTTAGGCTTCCTTCTTTGGTTGTTTCATCTAAGAATTACATTCATATTCTTTATTTCCTTTCTTGATACATTTATAACAGAATCTTATGAATGAAGATGTAGATTTAGGAATACCTTTCATTTTGCTTTTGCATAAGTTTGATGTGTGGCCTTTCTTTCCATGGTGATTGCATGTCAGCTTTCTTGGTCTTAGATTTTCATAGACATTCTTTGGATCATCTTGATTAGGTGATTCTTCATTCTTGGTATAGTGTAGTCTGGTGTTGTTGTTGGGTCTCCTTTGTCCATCAATAAAATCATCCATTCTTTTATTTCTTTCTTTAGCTCTTTTGATTATCTCATTATGTTGCTCCTGAATTCTAAGTTCTTGTTTCAGATTTTCATTTTCTTCCCTTAGCTCGTTGATAGCTTCTATTCTTTCAATGAGTTCAACATTCATTTTGTTTGCCTCTTGACTCATAAGAATAATCTGATTTGTAATCTCATGGTGATGTTATGTAAGTCTCTTTATTTCAGACTCTTTTTCTTGTAGCTTTTCTATAATCTTTCTTCTATCATCAATAGCAAGTGTTCTCTCTTTCTCAGCTTGTCTAGCCAATCATTCTTACCATATGTGTCTCTTCACCAATTTGCAGAGATTTTACTTGTCCATCTAGATGTTGATTGATTTCATTTAAGCTTGTGATGCTTTCTTCTGATGTATCGGATGCTTTTCTTGTAGTAGATCCTCAAGATTCAAATGGATCTGGTATCTCTTCTTCTTGGTAATCAGTCTCATCACAGTAAGATACAATAATCTTTCTTTCATCTAACAGTTGTCTCATCTTGAATCTATCTTCTTTATACTACTCATAGAAGATCAAAATTTCTAGCTTATGATTCTCAATACTTTTGTCAAGTCTATACTTCTCCATTGTATGATCTTTTCTCTTAAGTATTTAATCTTTTCAAAATAAGAGTTCTAGCTTTGATACCAATTTTTGGAAATAATGGGAAGTGTGTACTGAGAGCGAAGGGCTGACTCAGTACCTCTAAATTTTTTATCTCTTTTGGGTAAAAGCACAATAATTTGTCACTTTTTAGGCTAACTTATCAGCACAGCTGAATTTTAGTATTTCTAACTAAAATTTAATTTTGGTCAAACATATCATCTAGCTAGATTCATTCTAGCTAAGTTAGATAAGTTCTTTAACTTTTCCAATTCTAAATGTCTATTAAATGTATGTTTTATACCACTTTGAGTCCAATTACCATATAAACAAAATTATTTCAGAAAAAGTGATGTTTCAATAACTCCTAGTCTTTTTAACGATATTTAAAAAAAAAAAATACAAAAATAACATTTTGTAGAGATCAGAGTCAAGAATATCCTCATATAGATTTTATAGTATTTTAACTAGACAAAGTCTATTTTAATTAAAAAATATTGAAAGTAGGTATTTTAACAGTCAACGTATTGGAACCAAAATATTTTAGTAGGTATTTTAATAGTCAACAATATTTTATTCCTAGGTTTGAAACAAAGATACACAACGTATTGGACCCTATAACAATTTTTAATTGTCTGCAACTTCAACTGATTCCCACCCATTTGAATGCTGGGTTCTACGTCGATTTTCAATGCTTGTTTCTGCCTCGTCTCACACTCCACCGGGGGAGCTAGGAGGTGAATGTCCATGTTGCCCAATTTTTCCACCCTTGTGCACTTTGCTCTAAACCCTCAGAACCCCTGAAAAACCCTAAGTCTCTTATGCAAATGGTGAAATAAACCCTTAAGCCTTGGCTCTTATATTTCGCAGTTACTTTTTCAATCACTAAGAGCGTGCGCTTATTTCTCAGTCATGTGATCGCAAGAGCCTCAGTGAATATTCTGTTTTCTTTCCTGACTTTACTTTTCACTGTGTCGTGTAGTCTCAGAACATTTTAGAATATTCTTTCTGCGTTCTCAGACTTAGCGATTAGCCTTCAGTCGAGAAGTTGCCAGATACCATGTTGTAAGTCTTATGAAAGGGGGCCCACCACTCAGTCACTGGATTGCAAGAAGAATTCAACGGTCAAGGAAACATCTTCCAACTTCATGATTTACCTTGGGTCGCGTTGTCGCTGGATCAGGTCAAAGTCAACGGTTAAGCAGGCTTCAGTCAGGTGATCGCTGGATTATCCTGACAGTTAAGAGAAAGTGCTCAGACTTGGTGACTGTTCTTGTCACGTGATCACTGGATCGGGTCACAACCATAGCAGTTAAGGATGCAGTCAGTCGCGGAGTCTCTGAATCAAACAACAATCAAAGCTTAGCTTCCAAGACTTTGCAACTAGCCGGCTGTGGTCCCCAGTCACCTTGTCGCCAGAGCAGAATGATGACTCAGCTCCCAATGTGTAGAAAGTAGCCAGTGGCCATGTGAGAGGTGGCATATGGTAGGTGGATGCGGGCCCTCAGTTGGGTAATCGCTAGATGAAGAAAAATGGTCAGGCAACTTTGAGACTAAGTGTTTCTTTGCCTTTAGTCGCAGGATCGTAGAAATATTTAAGGGTATGCTCAACTATTAAGCAATTAAAAGACATCCGTCCGATGCAGAGATTGGAGGATCCAACGGTGTTCCTTTAGTCGGGTAATCAAAGTGCCCTACGAGCAAAGTACCCCCGACTCAGTGCCAAGGGTTAGTCGGGATGTCGCCAGAGGAACTAAGGACACATGTAAACTGTTAAGATAGGTAAAAAAGGGCTCATGCTTGGTTTCCCGACTTGGCGACTGGTGTGGTCGCGTAGTCTCGAGACAAAGAGATAACATCTGGCGACTTAGAGACAAGCCGTGGTGGTCTAGGGTGACAGTTGGTAGCATGGTCGCCAGAAGAATGATGAGTTAAGTGAAATGCCTCGTGACTTTGATATTTCATAGTCGCCTTGTCGCTGGATCTAGACTCGGGTTTACCAAGGGTAAAAAGTGCTTTGTCGCCAGATCATGAGATTTAACTAGGGTCAATGTCTGATGCTCACGACAGAGAGACTAACGGTCAGTCGCAAGGTCACGGGACTTTGAATTTGAATAACATGGCAGCAAGTTTGACACTGTGAAGCACTCGGCAACCATGGTTTCTGTTTTCTCATGTTCCAGAATTGATCAGAAGGGTCTAATTACATAGGGGCCATGCACAAAGAGTCTGTTGATCCCTAGATTAGATTTGTTTCAATGTCGGTGAAGAAAAGGAGATTTAGAGGCATGGAAAGAGATAAGGAATCCAATCAGAAGTTATTTCTCTCCAGGTGCAGTTGGCAAAAGGCATGGTCGTGATCAAGGACTCATTGATGATAAATTGAGTGGTGGCCGTCAGGGGTCACTTCTCATCCTGGGAGACTATGATCATTTGGTGGGCATTCATGACAGGGGACTAGTTGCAGAGTGTAGCTGATGAATCTAGGTTGCTTGTTCACATGGTGTAGTCAAGTACAGGGATGGGCACAAGATAGAAAGTCTAATCTGATCGATTCATCTTAGTACACATTTATGGCCAGATTAGATTTTGTCCTAGGGTCAATTAGTACATTGTAAATCTGTAACCCTAGTTAGGTTTTGGACTCCTGCCTGCATGCATTGGGGTATAAAAGGTTTTTTGAGAGCCTTAGTGCTCAGAGTTGGAATTTTGTAAAGAGAACTTGTTTCTTTCTAGGAGCTATTTGAGGCATTCTTCTTCCCTCTGGATTTTACATTTTGTATCTTCTCATTGATCATGCAAGCTTTTGGAGGTATTCTGTGATATTTCTTCATATCCATATGCTTCCTTCTTTGTGTCATCTCTTATTGGATCAAAGTTTATGAATGTTGTTAATGGACATTGGGGTTCCTAGTTCCTCTCATTTTTTGCAAGCCTATGTGTTATTGTGTTTGATCTGATTTAGATGTTTGGTGGGTATACTTCAGCCCCTAGCAGTCTTGTCTCATTCCTACACCTGGTTGCAGAGAAGGATGTTTGTTTGCAGGTCATAGGTCAAGTCTTTTGTTCAGACCTTCTTATGAAACACTTATGCAAGCCTATCTATTGAGTTGTGACTTATTTGACCTGGTTCTTCCATTAGTTCCA
>MU226242.1:667433-688037 GCA_018584345.1 Thuja plicata
AGCAAATTAAGGTGATTATCCAAGAGGAACCATCCTAGAACCTGGAGGTCTCATCTTAGTTAGCATAGGTCCCACAACCTGGAGATGATTCCCTTGTTATACTGGATTATCAAGACCAAGAGAGCTTTAGATCAGAGGTGCAAATTTAGTGTATAACAGTCCAAACCTATTCCTGATCCTTGTGGGGAGAGATGATTTTGAACCCCCTTTGGTAGGGTTTGGCTCTTTCTCCTCTAAGATGGTTGAGTCACCTATTGCCTTAACTGATACCATGGCATCCCCTCTTAATCCTGTAAAGGTGGATAATGTTGTTGCATTGGGGGGATGGAAGATGGCAGTATTGGGATCTGAGATTCCTGGCACCCCTGAGATGCATGAATTCTCGACGGGAGAATTTGGTCCTAAAATTTCTGTCCCAGATGGAGTGGTGGAGGACATATCTTCTTCCCTACACCTTTCCCTTGTTGGGAGGTTTGTGGCATTTAGGACCACCATAGAGATGGTGCATAACTGGTGTACGGCCAGGTGGAAACTTAAAGGATCTCTGTCAGTTTTTGCTATGCCAAGGGGGTTGTTTCTCTTCAGATTTAATGTTGAGGTAGAGTTTAGTAGTGTTTCTATAGGGAGATAGTACTATGGGAAGCATGCTCTTCTAATGGCTAAATGGAAGCCTGGATTTAACCCATAAATTGATCTACAAAAAGCTACTCCAGTTTGGGTCTGCCTTCCTAGTCTCCCCCTAGAGTTTTGGGATAATAAATTTTTTAGATGGATAGGGAACTCCTTCAGAAGTTATGTGACTGCTGACTCAGTTACTCTATCCAAATCACGCCTGGTGTTTGCTAGATTTTTTGTTAATGTCACAATGAATAACCAACTTCCCAACTTTGTACTACTTAAGTCGAAGTGGGGGAACTGGAACCAGGCCATTGTTTATGAAAATGCCACACTACATTGCCAAAAATGTGGGAAAAATGGGCATGTGGTGACTAACTGTAAGAGCTCTAGTAGGATGAAGGAATAACCTATCACATGCCTATCACCTAAGGTTAACAATGGTGAGTTTACTATGACTATGGTGAATACCATGGAGATTAACAATGGTGAGTTTGCTGTGACTATGATGAATACCATGGTTGTTCCTCCTTCCAGTGATGGAGTCCCCTCCCAAGGTTGTGAAATAGAGTTAGAAGAGTCAGTAAAAAACATAGAGACTGAGAAGACTGAAGCTTGAGAAAAGGGGCAGAGAAAGGAAGAGCTAGAAAGGAACACAGAAGCCAAGAAGGTGGATGCATTAGAAGAAGGTGAGATTCTTAGAGTGAACTATGCAGTGGAGATGGGTATGGCCCCTAAAGTTGGAGAAATGGTCATAGTATTAATTGATATCTCCAACACTATCATTAACAGCCAAATGGTTATGATACTAACATGGAAAACAAGACTCAGGTGTCTGGAAGTGCTCTGACGGGAAAATTCTTGGGGGAAACTTCTTTCATTCGGCAATGCAGTTTAGAATTTGAAGAGGAAATTATGAGATCATCCTCCCTCTCACCATCAATCTTGGTCCCCGACTGGTCAGAACCCAAAAGGAAAACCAGAAGCAAGAAGACGGATGATGGACTAGAATAAAAAAGGAAGGCTGATGTAGGAAGTGAAAACAAAGTGGGCCTCCCGACTTCCAAGGCGACCATAGCTAAGGAAGCAGCAAGGGCCATTTCTAGTGGAAGGAAACTGATCCTAGAAGACTCTCAAAAAAGGTAAAAGATGAAGTTCCTCTCATGGAACATAAGGGGCATGAATAGCCCGCAAAAATAGTTTGCACTAAAGAAGTATATTATGGAGCTCAGAGTTGATATGGTCCTCATATAGGAGGTTAAAATGAAGTACAGTATTTTTGCACCGCTGGTTGATAAAATTTTGCCTGGGGTGGCCTTCCTATATAGTGAAGCTGATGGGGCTTCAGGTGGTGTTTCTACTCTCTAGAATCCTAGTAAGTTATCTAGTAAAATTATGGGTTCTTCTCATAACTTTCTTGCTACATTTCTTACTTGGAATAATTCCTCATGGTATATGTTCAACATTTATGCCCCAAAATCTAGAACAAAATGGGGTAGACTCTGGGGGGAAATCTCTAACCTCATTGATGTCGACCAAGACTTCCTAGTTATATGTGCTGGGGATTTTAATTCCCCCCTGTTTCCCTCTAAAAAATTAGGAGGATCCCAAGATTATTTTGATAGTATGCAAGAGCTAGCAGATTTCATGAGGATTAGTGATTTGGTTGATATTGAGTTATAGGGTATGGGTTTTACCTGGTCTAACAATAGAAAAGCTAGGCACCTTATTCAGGTTAGGCTAGATAGATGGTTGATCTCTGGTGGGTGGGATATTTCCCCTCTAATTGGTCTCTTGCACCTCCCAAGGACTGTGTCTGATCACTCTCCTCTGATTCTTGACTGGGTGGAGAAAGCCCATGCTGGGCCTTGACCATTCTGCTATGAGATCATGTGGCATTCTCACTAGGAATTTGAAGACTACATAAAAAGCTGGTGGAACAAGCCTATTACAACTATGTTCAAAATAGCTAAGAAGCTTAAAATTATCAAAAAGGAAGCCCACGGATGGAGCAAAAATAAGTTCGGGGACATTTTCCAGAGAAAAAAAGAGATAGAAGAAAAAATTAAACTCCTCCAAAATGAAATGGCCATGGGCAATTCCCCTTGGGAAGCTCATATTGAGGAAGAGAGATGGAGGAATAAATTGAAAGATAACATCAAAAGGGAGGAAATCTTTTGGAAGCAATGATCTCGCATCCAATGGCTCAAGGAGGGGGACCACAACTCAGCTTTTTTTTCCATAGATTTGCTTCAATTCATAACAGAATAAATACTATCAAATCACTGGCTGTCGGTGGGGTGGTGATGAGTGATGAAGAAGAAATGGGTAATCATGTGATGGATTTATTTTGTGATACTTTTAGTAGCCCACTTCAGAGGGGGGCTGACTCTGATAGCTCCCATCTTCTGGAGGCTATCCTGATTATTATTTATAGAGAAGAGAATTATTGGCTTCTATCCAAGGTCTCTGAAGAGGAATTCAAAACTGCGATTTTCTCCATGGGGGCTTTTAAATCTCCTAGGCTGGATGGTTTTCCTTACTTTCTTCCAGCATTTTTGGGATATCATAAAATATGATATTATCCATGCTGCCCATGATTTTGTTAGAACTAGAAAAATCCTCAAGAGTATTAATAAAACTTACATTGTTCTAGTACCTAAAATCCAAGACCCCAAGGAACTAAGTGATTTTCGATCGCTCAGCCTCTGTAACACAGTTTATAAAATCCTTTCAAAAATCATCACAAATAGGATCAAACCTCTCCTGGGTAAAATTATCAACCCCAACCAGAAGGGGTTTGTCCCAGGAAGGCAAATCCTAGATGCGGCTATCACTACCCATGAAATCATTCACTCAATGGATAGAGGTAATAATGTTGGCATGGCACTAAAACTTGATATCTCTAAGGCGTATGATAAGGTGATTTGGAAATTCTTGTACAAGGTTCTAAATAAGCTTGGCTTTAATGCAAATTTTATTAGAATTGTCAAGGAGGTAGTTGAAACTGTTAAATTTATAGTTTTGGTAAATGGTTCTCCTTGGGGGTCCTTTAATCTAGAGAGGGGCTTGCGCCAAGGTGACCCTCTATCCCCTTATCTATTCTTCCTTGTGGCTAAGGTGTTGGCCCATAATCTGTTGAGACTGGAGGCCTCTGGCCACATTGCTGGATTCAAACCGGCCTCCACTCTTCCTCTAAAAATCATCCAACAATTTGTGGATGACACTTTTCTATTTGGGAAAGCTTGCATCAGAGAAGTGAGAGAATGGAAAGATTTGCTGAATGTTTATGCGGAAGCCTCAGGTCAGGTGAATAATTATAGTAAAAGAAAATTTTACTTCTTTAATTCTAAACAAAGAACCCAATTGAAAATTGTAGAATGTACTGGTTGTAAGGGTGGTATAGTTCCCGACACCTATCTCAGGCTCTAGCTCACTGTTAAGGAAGTCTCTGACCCTTTCTGGAACTCAATTCTTGAAAGAATGTAGGAAAAATTGGTAGGATGGAAAGGCAAGGTCCTAAGTAATGCGAGAAAGCTCCAACTTCTGGCGGTGGCCCTCCAAGGAATACTGGTTTAATTTCTATCTCTTTTTAAAATCAATGACAGAACTGCAGAGAAACTGAAAAAAATCTAAAGGAAATTCCTTTGGTCTAGAATGGATAAAAAGTTTAAAATAAACCTGATTAGCTAGGAAATAGTTTGGCAACCCAAGAAGGTGGGAGGACTGGGATTGAGAAAGATAAAATATCTTAACAAGGTGCTAATTAAAAAACTTGGATGGCAACTCTTTAAAGGTAACTCGGGTTGGTGTAAAATTTTGAAGGCCAAATACTACTTAAATGACAAATTCCCCACGGGTCAAAACTACCCCACTGGATCTAAATTCTACAATTTCATGGTGAAAAGTAAAGGATCCCTCCTCAGAGGCTTAAAATGGGTGGTAGGTGATGGAAAATAAGTTTCTGGGAGGATTGGTGGGTAGGAGATAAACCTCTTAGTAGAAATAAACTTAGTCTCCTCAGAGATCCTTTGACTTCTCACTTTGGAGACGAAGTCAGTGACTACATTTCTTAGGATATGAAATGGAAGAACCTTGCTAATGCTTATCATGACTAGGAGCATATCCCAACCCACATTATGGAACTATAGAAAATGATTGTTGAGATCAGGATCCCCATCTCTCAAATTGTTGACAAGGTTGTGTGGTGCCACAGCAAATCGGGGGAGGTCACAGTCAAATCTACATACCATGCTAATATTAAGGCTCTGGCTGATGAGTTGAGTTGGGGTAAGGTATGGCTCCCCCAGCTCATCCCCAAAATTAATTTTTTCTGGTGGACCGCTCTTCACAGAAAAATCCTTATGTTAGACAACCTCCAAAAATTGGGGGTTCAGCTGGTCAACAAGTGTGTTCTTTGTAAAATGCAGGCAGAGTCTATAAATCATATTCTTATTCACTGCCCTTATGCTTCTTAGGTGTGGGGAAAAATAATGAGCAAACTACAGCTGGACTAGGTCTTTTTGGAGCACTTAGACCAATTCATTAATAACTAGGGCCGAATTCATGAACATCCTCTCATTCACATCCTTTGGAAAATATTACCCCCGCATGACTGCTTGGGTCTATGGAAGGAATGAAAAAACAAGATTTTTAGAGGAGAAGATAGTAATGTTGAAGGTACAGTGCGGCTGACTGTGAATCTGCTGAAGGAAAATCTGGAAACCTGTCGTTGGAAAATCCCCCCCGCCCCCCTAAGGGACTAGAGTGTATGATAGCCAAGGAATGGGCTCTTCTCACTTCCTTCTATGTGATGGAAAACTCCAAAATTTTGACAAGACTCAACACTAAATGGTCACCCCCGGTGGAAAACATAACTAAGTTGAACTTTGATGGGGCTCCCTCTAATGGCATTGCTGCGGGAGGAGGTATTTTTAGAGATCATAATGGTCACCTTATCATGGCCTATGCGGTCCATCTTGGAAAGGGATCTAACAATTTGCCTAAGATGTCTACCCTCCTATGGGGTCTAAAGGTGGCATCTGATATAGAGATTAAAAGATTAATCATAGAAGGTGATTCTAAAATTGTTATTGAGCTGGTTAAAGGGAACTATACTACTAGCTGGATTTTGGCAAATGTGTTGCATGACATCTGTTAGCTACTCCCCAGGTTCAATGAATTCAACCTTCAACACATTTATCATGAAGGAAATGTGGTGGAAAACATGCTAACATCCATGGGTCTTGCGGTAGATAGCTTAAGATGTTGGAGAAACTTAAACTCCCTACCCAAGCATGTTATTCGGCTTGTGGAAAAAGAAAGCAAATTTAATAATGTCTAACAAGGCTGATGTTGATTGGTCAAATAAGTCATCGGGAAAATTCACAAGGTGCCACATCATTTCAAATTTCATAAGAGATACAGGATGTGGTCATATTAATTATAGCCAGCTTGAAAGACGGGCTATTAATGCCATTTTTAGAAAGAGTATGAGCTTTTTCAAATTAAAAGAAGACGTGGAGCATAACATGCACAAGGGAAATAATGAAATGACTGATGTGATTAATTGCAATATCAAGCCTTTATGGCCTTTAAGGCAAAATTATTTCTCGATATGCAAAGCTTATTCGCTCATATTGACAAACCATGTGAATAGTACGGGCCAACTCTGTGAGAAGGCAGATATTATTACCACCTAGTTTTTTGGTTGGAGGCAAAAGTGCTACATTTGTTGGGTTTAATGCTTCGCTCTGGTTAGGGTTGTGCTGAAAAAAATAAGGAAAGGTGGGATGTCAATTAAGACTAAGGAGGAAGACTTTCCTGAATACAGCTCGAAGATGGGTGGAGATATGGTGCGGGTGGAAACCACTAGGATCAATGATGACTTAATCAAAAAATTTTGCCTTTTAAACTACCTCAAGGAGGGTAGTTTCTTCCCATTCATGAAGGCTATGGGTGGCAGTGATGAACTTGTCTTGCTGTAATTGGTGAAAACTTGGGATGAGTGTAAAGTAATAATTAATGGAATAACATTTGAGATTATTGAGGAGGTTATCGGACAAGCCATGAGCCTCTCCAAAGAGGGGAAAAAATGGAAGAATATCACCAAAAGCCATGATGACACCCATATGAAATGGTTCTTTAAAAAAGTGGAGATTGCTAAATGTTTTAGGGGAGGATTCAATAGATTATCGCTGCCCGACCCTTGGGAGGAAATGTGCCTCATCCTAATGAAGTATATCACTCTGGAAGGCCACTTTGGAACCTATTACAGCTACCATTTCCCTCTCCTCAACCACTTCAGGTACAACGATTCCATATCCTTTCCATTTTTCCTGCTCCATTCTATGGAAGCATCTATTCTGGATGTTAGAGAAAAAATGAAATCTAGCTAGAATTATTATATCCTCCATCAGGGCTTAATGCTATGCCTTTACAATTTCCATTTATCCCTCTGCCCACCTAGGACTATTTCTCTGGTTATCCCCACATAGCACTCTGCGAACCCTAATGAGCTTCAAGTCACACTCTCCAACCCCATGACTTCCTTCAAAACCCCAGTCTCCAAGAAAAATAAATAGAGCTCAGCCGACGGTAAAAAGCGGTGAGAAAGAGGTGTACTGAAGAGGAAGAAGAGGAAGAAGATTTGGAGGAGGAAGAAGATATCAAGCAGGAAACTAGGGGGAATTCTAAAGTGGGAAAGAAAATTAAGGTCGAGGAGAAGGATAAGGAAAAAAATAAGCAAAGCCCTATTGTGGAGGTGTCTGTGAAAAGCCATGACTCTCAAGTCTCAGCTAGTTTCGGTCTTCCCACCTATGACCTCTACAAGAAAAAACTCTTTGAGGAGAAGAAAGTGGACTCTATGCTTTTAACCCCACAGTCCCCTAGCCCTCAGGTGGTTATAAACATTACCCTAGAGGACCCTAAAAAAATAGAGGATAAACTCCTTGATACTGTGAGTGACACCCCCATTGGCAATGCTGGTCCTTAGGAGTTGCTGTCTAACCCCAAGGTGGAGATAAAGGAAATGAGAGTGGAAATCAATAATCTCAGGAAAGCTTCAATAGGATTGTAGATTTTATAGTAAAGGTAATGCATGTGGCTACCACCACACTCCAAATCCTTCACATGGAGAAAATTAAATTGGGAGGTGAGTGTAAGGAGGAAAAAATGTACCAGTTCTTTACGAATGATTGGCTAAAGCTCCAGTTAAAAGATGGGGAAGGTAACCCCAATTAGCCCCCCTTTTGTCTATGGTTAACCTTTTTGACTGGACTCTCTAGTTGGGGGATGTTGGCCTGTTTGATCTTCGTATTATTTCTAGTTTATGCTATCTATTGTTTTTTGTTGTTAATGATAACTCTATTGTTAATTACTACCATAGGCTGGTTACCAACCTCGTGGTGAGGTTGGGGCCTGTGAAGACTACTAGACTAGTTTTTAATTTTAATTACTGTTATCTATTGTTTGTTACTATTAATATTTACTCTACTGTTAATCACTACCACAGGCTGGTTACCAACCTCATGGTGAGGTTGGGGCCTGTTAGGACTTCCAGGCTAGTTACCAGCTCTGTGTTGGAGGTGGGGCCTATTGATTTTCTTTCTTGATTTTTGGTTTTCAAAATTGGCATAGGCTGAGGGTTTGTTGTGGGTGGTTTTCTGGTTATCGGCACTCCTTGTGTTGGTTTTATGTTTGGGTCAGCCCCCAGTCTTGGCTGCTTTTTTAAATAAAAAATAGTTAAGCAGTCCTTGATTCAGAAAATATAAGAAAAAATGATAAATCAATTAAAAAAAATCAAAATCATAGAAAACACTAGACAAGAGATTCGTCTTCAATAAAATGTATTTTATTTTGTTTTTGGTATAGTTTTGATAGGGGAAAAGTGGCAGGAGACAAAAACTGTTGATTTCAAGTAAGTTCGACTTTGATAACTTACACAGTAAAACTATAGATCAAAAACACTTATTTCCTTTTTTTTGTGCTAGCTATACATGTCATCGAAAACATATTCTAAAACTGGAGGAAAAAATAATGTTTTACTTATAATGATTTGGCGGGAACTAAACTCCTTGATTTACAATATTTTTCAGGAAATGGAAAATAGACATAAAAAATTCAAAAAAGATATTAATTTTTGTTCAATTTTTTTGAAAAAAATTATTGACTTATAATTCATCCTATTTTATACATTTCTTAAGTTTACATCATCTTCAAATTCTTAACATAAATGTGAATTTTATGCCCTTGAAGTTTTACATTTTTGGTGTTGTTAACCTTTTCCTTTGTAAAAGGGTGGCAGATTATTGTGCTTTTACCCTTTTATCCTTTAACCTTTATGTAATCAATTATTCATCCAACCACTTGTTCTATGCTATCTTTGTGTAAGAAATATCAATTATTTAACTTAATCAAACATGTAAACATTCATCGAAACATTCATGAAAGTAATTGACTCATAATACATGATATGATATCGCAGAAAACTTCTGTGAGAACGTAAAAACTGCAGTGGGGATGGTACCCACAAAATCTTGACTATCTACCGATTGGAAGGAGCTGGTTAAGGCTTACAATTTGATCACTTCTGATGATCTAACCTGATAGGAGTATCTATGGAGAACTTTTAAAATCTACTCTATTAAGATCTTTAGCAACACTATTTAGTGTCCACTCGGTTAAGAGATTTACAATAGGATTATTAAATCCACCTTCCTTGAAAGGATTTTTACTTTTTCTTTTCTTGTTAGAATGCTAGAAAATTACTCATTTGACCTAAGTGTATGCAATCTACTATATTTTATTATAGATCCATTCAAGATTAGATGTATATATGTATCACCTATTGTGATTGAATAATAACTCTGTTGCTCGGTAGCCTCTATTCTTTGTTCTTGATAACCAATTTCATCTTTTGTTGTTCTTGTTCTTGAAACTTTTAGCCTGATCCATAGATGACCTCGTTGGATACATTCATACTCTTCTCATTGATTTAGAATGATTACAACATCTATTTATAAGATATATTGACCTAATTAAGTTTCTCATAAAATAAACTTAACTCTATGATCACAAGTTTACAACTTTACCTTGATCTCCTAATCAATGTGTTTTCAATCAGTTAGACTAATTAAAAAATTACAATAATATTTCTTTTCCCTTAAGTAATGGTTTTAAAAACCAAAAAAAATTCTTTAAATATAATATGAATGTTTTATCTGATGTGGAAGTCAGATCCACATTTTTCAGGATGTAACTGACTTTTGATGTCTGATGCTCAGTTTTCTCTGAAATCAGTTTGACTATCTTTTAGGTTGCATTATTTTGTTCTTTTAGTTTACACTATGCATGTTCTCTTAGTTTACACTGCATCTTCTCATTGGGTTCCTTTGTCAGTTTCCTCCTGTCAGGTTCCACTTTTTCTGTCGGGTGTCTCTTGAACTTAACACATTTGATGTTCTCTAATATTTGTAAATAGGGATTCTTGGGATTGGTAAAGGTGTTAGCCTCAAATGCTAGGATGAAGTCATTAAATAAACCCTGTAAGTCAGGTTCTTACCCATCTTCTTTTCCATCACTGAAAAAGATAGTCTCACAAGTAAAAGAGGAAAGATGTGGTTCAGCTAAGGATTTCGGAGGAGGGTAAGTTTTTTATTTCCTATCAAACTGGGATATCAATATGATCTTCTCCAGCCTGGCACAATTTACCTTGGAATGTGAACTAGTGTCATGTAGTCGACACCAGGATGTCAGTGGGTGGAATTAAACAAGTTACATGGAATGGCTAGGTCCAGCACCTCCTTGGGTATTGGGCTGACTGGGAGGAATGTCCCCATTTTTTGGCATGTTGTTCCATTGGTGGTTGGGGCGAGAATTGTTGTTTTCACTATTGTTATAGTGGTTTTGAGGTCCATGGTTATTGGAACTTCATTTTCCTGAAAAGATATTCCCCCTTTGGGAGGGGTTGTTTTTGTGGGATGTTGGGGGTCCCATCTTCAGCTGTCCCATGTCAGTGGTTAGAGAAGAAACTAATATTCAAAGGGACTGAACCTCAGTGGATAGTTGGTTAGTGGTGTCATAATGTATCGATTGGGGTTGTGGGGTAGGTGTAGCAGCACTTTCCACTGCCTCCAGAGGTAGACATGTGAAAGATAGGTATTCTAGGAAGTGGGCATACTGTAGTTTTTTTCTCTACACAATGAGTGTACTCTAGGTTTTGAGGATTTTAATGAGGAGTGGGATAGACATACCGAGGTGCTACATTCATCATAGGGGCACCTAGTGCCAGATTGGGTTCATATCCTCCTAAGTAGGTTGTTCCCCAAAGTAACATGTTATAAGGTAAGCCCTAACCAATAATGCTGGGAGCTTTACTCAAGTTTTGAGATAGCTTAAGGGTGAGGTTTTAAACCTTAGCTAGGTATCCCTATGATTGGAAATATTTCTCCAAAGAAGGGTAGCGACAAACAGGTCCAAGCTGTTAAGGTACGTTTGGATAGTTACATCAATAGATGGGATGAAGGGTCCCATACACCACTTCAAGGATCTCTAGAGCTGATGATTAAAGGTCGCCAGGTGTTCATTGGGATCCTTTTGAATAGAAATAAACTGAGTGTGAGACCAGGCTAGGTCCATGTGGACCCAGAATGCCATCAGAGTGACAACCTCGATATCTTTCCAACTATTGATGTAGTTGGTGGGTAAGTTCAAGTACAAGTTCAAATCACTTTCTCTGAGAGACAACAAGAAAATTCTAGTGACCACATCCTCATCTTTATAGGCATGTAGATTTTCTTTAGTGGTTCAAGGGCCTAGGTGTTCATAATTGGGATAGATCTTCTATCGATGTGGAGGAAGATCATTGACGACATTCGGGTACTATCACATGGGCAACCTAGTGTTGTTGAAGTGTGTCACCATTGGAATGTTAAGGTTGATATTGAGATTGGTCTCTAGGATGGGCTGGTTAAAATTAATATTCTAGGGGGCTACAAACCCTCCAGGTGGGAGATGGAAAGGCTACTTCTTCTGGTAGGTCTTCTTCGCTCGAACGGGAGGTCCGAGTTCTACAAACTCTCCTAGGTTAGGGGTTGAACGCAATATTATTTTGAATCACAAGGGAAAAAATTACCCTAATCTATGGAAATCCTAGCCTCTAAAACAACTACTTGGGTAACCCTTGGGAGGTGTGGTATCAAATTTTTTAGGGGAGGAAGAGCTCATTCCCTCCTTCTAGATCCAATTTCTGTTGATGGGACTTTGTGTCAGTCTCGCCAATAGGAGATGAGTTATCACCAAAAACTAGAGTATCATCCAACTTCACTTGAAGAGGCGTGTGGGAGATCTATCTTTCCTGGTCTCCAAGCACCTAGTTATCAGGTCATGATGGTGTGGGCTTAGCTAGTTTTGACTCATAGACCTCTGAAACTTCTGGGATAATGGGTTTCCTACAAGCATAATTTATACCTGACAAAGAAAATAGCCAAAGATAGGATAGGGTTAGTGTAGATATGTAATGATATCCATGATATATATTCCCTTAACATCAAGCAAGTTCTAGATAAAATATAAAACACATATTAGATATATGTATAACCTTCAATCACATGTATATCAGTAGCAAAGTAAAATATTTCATTAAATCATTACAAAATTGGAACAAAGGACATAAGAAAGCATACAACATGAGAAACATTTCAATAACTCTAGGATCAGAAATAACACAGAGCTCAGAGCTGAATGGTGTTCCTCATTCTTTCATTAACTTCAAATCTAGCATCACTAGTAGGTACACTAGTGGCTCCAAGGGAGCATTAATTTACTCTAAACTTCTGAAAGACAAGATTTCTAAAAGACTCAAAGCTTGTATTACTAGTGGAAAACTAAATCATCAATTTTATGACCATTAGAATGATGTTGGACTTTGCATTTATAGAAAATTCTAACTACCTAAGGGACTATCCCTACACTAGATATTTACATTATATTATAATATTTACAACTGGTACTACCTGTGCTGTCAGAATTTCCTAATATAATACAATCATTTGAGAAGAGAAGAGAAGAGAGAAAGAAGCCCCAGGAAAACTATCATTGTAAAGAGTGTCCTTGTACTTGTAGACCTGATGGAACTTCACCAAGTGACCTAGGCCATACACCATGTTTAATTTTCTTTTATACTTTGGTGACAGGGCAAGTCGGGGTATGCCATGTTGGATATATTTATAGCTTCTGGGTCTCGTTGCAAAAAAATTTGTTCTCAGTGTCAGAATATGTTCTAAATTATCAAAAAAAATTTAGGTGTATATGCAACTTTTCTAGCAATAGGTTGAACACCATGCATGGTGACCAAAATATAGAAAAACCCTAGTCCCTAGGTTATCTTTGTCCTTTCTAGATGAAAAACCCTAATTCTTCATTGGTTTTTTTCTTTTTTTAGGTTACTCTATTTTCCACTTAAGTGACTTCAACTCATGTGATCTTGTTAGGCAGGGCCGTGTTCAATATTTCTTAAGTCCCTAACGCTTTAATTTTTCCTAAGTTCAAGAGCCCGTAAGTCCTTTATTTATATTAAATTATGTGTCGGGGAAGTTCTTTTTGATCCAATGGTTCGTAGATTCCCTAAAGATGAAGATGATCAAAATATATGCTTTAAGGAATTACACCACGATGTCATGTGTATCTAGCGGGTCTGACTACAATTAAAATACAAGTCATAAGATCACCGTAGATCATATTTGATCCCACAACATGCACATTCCCTAAAGATGAAAGATGAAGGAAGTTAACCTTTAAGGCTTTACACGGTGATGATGCGTGTCAAAGTGGGTCTGAGCATAGTCATAAAGCATAAGTTAAAAAGAGCACAATTCAGATCTAATCTAACGGTGGTCGCAAACCCTTGCTATAAAGATGATAATGAAATAACCATTGAGGGAAATTGCAGTGATGACACATGGCAACCAGCAGGCCCAACATTATAATAAAGAATTAGATAAAGAACTAGCATTTTAGAAAAGATGTAATGGTGGGCGTTAAGCCTTAAACACTAGATGAAATGATTTTAAGCATTACAGGAATGTGTCATTGTGACGCATGTATGACTGGGCAAGTTGATACTATGGTTGATAGAAAATTGGTTAACTAAAGACAAGATAGGTTAATATAGATCTAACAACTAGCGTAAAGCATCAGATCAAAATTAATGTAGAGTTAACCTTTGAGGCATTGTGCGGTGTCACCACGTGTCTCTATGGGATTATAGCTACCGGTCATAAGTTTAAATAAAGGCATTAAATATCATGAAGATCAGACGGCTGGCACTATGACTTGAATGTAAAGTGATAAATGTTTATTCTTCAAGGGATCGCATCATGGTGACACGTGTCCAAAGTGATGGGACCCTCTGGCAATGTAAAGTAAGGTAAAATATAGTTAAGTATGAAAAGATGTAATGGTGGGAATAAAGACTCATATCAAAAGTACCTGAAACATAACCATTAAGGGAACATGTTGTTGTGACACATGTTCAAGGAGATGAACATTATAAAATACTTGTTTTGGACCTTCCGATGTAAAGGAAAGTTATCAAGATCGATGGCTATGTTTTAAAATGATAAAGTTACAGTCATGAATGGTTGGCCACAAAGTTTTAAACTCAAAAGAAGTAATGGCGAACGTGTGCTTTACCTCAGTTGGAATTTAATTCTTAAAATGATGGGATAGTTATTTGATCAATCATTCAAGTCTCATTTTGCATAATTGCCAAAATTGTGAAGCAGAGCAAAGTTGTAGTGATTGCATTTAGATTTTGAAGATATCTACAAAATGGGTTATTCTATGGTACTGGTGTATTTGAAGTTCTCAAAAATTTAAAAGAATATTAGGTTTGATAATAATAAGGTTTCATTCTTAAAATTATTAATTGTTAGACTTTAAAACCCTAAGTTCAAAATTCTTCCCAAAAGAAAGTTTAAATTGAAAGTAGATTATTAGGAGAGAAATATGTGTGATGACCTAATGCAGTAATTTTCAAGCTCTACTTTAATGACTCTACCAAAATAAAAGAGATAGTCCCCAAAAACACATGTTTCAAAATTGGTGAGGGTCTGTATGATTTGGGTAAATGGGTTAAAGATGCTTAGATAGGTATGAATGGTTTAGCTTTGTTCAAAATAGTTTTTAGCTAGAGAAATGCCTTTGCCCCAAATAGTAATGTATAGCAGTTTGATGTGGCCAAATTAGTGGTGCCTGGATTATTTATGGATGTAGACATGCTTATGTAGATAGCTAAAAATTATGACAACATAGCTAGGGTGGTCAAGGATAAAAATGGACACATCATGATCAGCGTGACTGTAAAATAAATCATAGAAGTTTTTACTCAATTTAAAGAGATATATCAAGCCCAAAGGAGTTTTTTTGGAGAAGAACCACTAAAGGAATTTTTTAGCAAAGTTGGGGAATTGCTTTTGGTAGGACCAAACACCAAAGAACCCTTTAAACTTTATTACTTTACTCCAAAGGCCAGAGGAGTGTATAGGGCTCTTTGTCAAATATGTGGGGATGATGAAAAAAATGAGATGCCCATCCATTATATGTTCATGATGATCCAGATCTTGCATCCTCATTTAGTAATAATTTTTTAATTTTCTCCTTACATTGTAGACCTAATTCATGACAGTTTGATAGGTATCAATAATTCTAAATTTTCCAGACCTTTTGCATGGTACTTCAAGCTGAGGGACATGTTTTTATTTAAGGGGGAAAATTAATTTGAGGAGGAGAGAAAGTTGATGAGGGTCAAAGATGATGAAGATATGCCTATGCATTTATGGAATGTAGATATGTCTTGGGATAACAAATATTTAAGCTATATCACTTTTTATAGGTGTTTTGTTGCCATACTTAGGCGATTACTACTATTTGATGATCCTGGAATTCCTGTGTCAATATTAGATCTTTTTAGGCCAAAGGAATATAAGATAGATCTTAAAATAGTACATAACTAGGGTGACATTA
The DNA here is from genome assembly GCA_018584345.1 of Thuja plicata. Lineage (NCBI taxonomy): Eukaryota > Viridiplantae > Streptophyta > Pinopsida > Cupressales > Cupressaceae > Thuja > Thuja plicata. The sequence goes on from MU226242.1 coordinate 683,073, forward strand.
TTCTTTATCCAATATCTATAGTGTTCAGAGTTTATGGCTTTAGAGGAGTACCAAACATATTACCTTATAGGGTGCCCCTTAAGATGGGATTAGTAAAAATCATACAAAAGATTGGAGGCTTAGAAGAAGAATCACTAACCTGAAGAGGGAAAGGAACTATTTTCCCCACAATCACAACTACCCATCAATTTGTCATCATAAAGGGAGGATGGAAGCACTTGCAGACATATTTGGACCCCTATAATTTGACTACTGCAATGTCAAGGTGTGCTGATCCTGAAGCATTTATTAAGGATATGTTTATGGAGAAGACCAAATGTTTAGTATTGAACCATCAATTTAACTTTCCTAAAGATAAGATTAGAAATGAATTTGATCTGATAGAACAAGAGATCAAAAAGGAAAAATGGCTAGGATACAAGAAAAGCCTTGATTTTGTACAATATTTTGATCAGTTTTATGATCCTTTAAAGGATTTTCAGCCATGGGCTAAAAAGATTGATTCCTTAATGGTAATGTTTGAAGACATCATGCATAAATTAAACTAGAAAAAGGGATATTATTTTGCAAACAGAGACAGAGAGGGCCAAAGAAAATTTGTGTAGGATAATGCCCACTATAAATGTCCCACCAGGGAAGTATGTGGTGTACTAAAGGAAAGGATATAGGATAATCCTACCAAGAGATGAAAATACCCTTGATCCAAAAGGGAAAAGGCCATTAGAATCTAGCAATCAATTATTTCCATCTCCAAAAAGGAAAAAGGTAGAAGGATAGCTACAACAAAAACAACATGAGGACATCTATTCTCCTTCCCAATATCCTATGCATATGGATGAGTAGGTTGTAGCCAAGGAATTATTGCAAATGGGAAGTGTTGGGAAAATATATGTTACAGCCCAAGAGCTGCAAGAAGGGATGATTGAAGCTCCAAAACATGTTGAAATGGATTTAATAGTTGTAGAATATGCTGGGAAGGAATTAGACCCATTAACACAATAGGCTAGTGACAAGTTTCTTTCTGATGATAATTTTGTTAAAGGTAGGGAATTTCTACAATTCTTGTGGAGAATTCATATCAATGAATTCAAAGACAAATGCCAACAAAAGAAAGAGGAAAAACCTACAAGGAGCAAAGAAGAAATTGAAAATGAGATAAAATACGAAATGATATCCTAGTTTGAAAAGACAACTCCTGAAGAAGGAAGAGACTTGGTCAAGAAAGAAGGGGTATTAATACTTCAAGAATGGGACATAGAAGATGCTATTGGTTTTCATGTTGTGAGAAAGGAAACACAAACTATCCATGCTACTAAGGCAGAAGTACAACAATCATCAAAGGGAGTAAAATTTAGTGAAGATCATGCAACCATGGTTATGTGGAAAATAAGAAGAAAGAGCCATAAGACAACTGATAAAGACGATCGTGCAGAGCATGCATGTAGCCTCTTGGTAAATAGGTTTGCAAAAATAGGGGTTGTTGAAGAAACTAATATAACTTTAGAATATGCCAAGTTTGGGGTAAGCATGACCCTAAGATTAGAGGAAGAAATGAAAATCCTAAAATAAAAATTTGAGACTTTTATAAAATCTTATAATGATAAAAAAATAAAATCTATTGAAAAGGATAAGAAAATTTCTATCCTAGAAGGTAAAAAAATGACTCAATTTTCTCCTCAAGGAGTGATTGAACAGGACCCACTCTAATGCTCATCATCCATTCCAATTATAACTTATCCTCCTTCTCCTATGCCATCAAGTCCTACTACACAAGAAGATTTGGATTTAGAGAGAGAAAGATTAAAAAATAACCCCTACTCTTTTTTATGATATTTTAAAAAAATATTAAAAATATCCTTTTTTTCGAGCTTAGAGTCAAGATTATTTTCATATAAAGTTTATAGTATTTTGATTAGAGCTAATATATTATAGTTTCAATATACAACAAGTAGGTATTTTAACATTCGAGAAGATGTTGCTTCAAATAAGTTAAAAAATAGTAAATCATATAAAAAAAATTAAAATTTATGTTTAACACTAGAGGAGAGAGTCCTCTCCAAGAATATGTAATTTTTTTCATGAATAGTGTAGATTTGATAGGGGAAATTCGGTGAGAGATGAAAACTGTCGATTTTAGAAAGTTCAACTTTGAGTAGTTATAACAAAGAAAATATACATTGAAAACCAATCTTTCTTCTTTTCTGCACTATCTATAAATTTTATCTATAACATATTTTTAAATCAGAGAAAAAATAGATTATTTGCATATACTTGTTTTGTGGGAACTAGACCCCAGATTTTCAGAAGTTTTTAGCAATTGAAAAATGGACTTCAAAAATTGAAAAAATATATCAATTCTTGTTCAAAAAAAATTTAAAAAATTTTAGGCATAAACATCATGCATTTTTACACATTTCATTAGTTTACATCATCCTCAAATTCTAAATACAAATGCCACTTTTTATGTCATTAGAGTTGAACACTTTGCATGTTGTGGTCCTTTTCCTTGATAAAAGTGTGACACAAGTTTGTAATTTTACCCTTACCTTCTTACCCATCTCTGAATTTGATACAAATGAGTACGAGTATTGGTATGTATCAAAATTATAACCTTTTTTTAAAGAAAATGATTTGTGTCAAATTGTTAAATCACGTTATTTAGAGCTAGTTTATTTCAACACCCTCGTTGTCATAAAGTAAAATAGGAAAAAATGGTCGAAGAAGAGGAATGCTCAATCCTTATTTCATATTCAAATTGGTCACAATAAGAACTCATTTAAGAGAATTGTAGATGCATAGTAAGAAAAAGAAGCCTAGAAAACTCTAATGAAAACTCACCAAGACAATTATTAAGTTAAAGTTATCAAGCTATTGACACGAAAAAGAGAATTTGAAGATATAGTATGCTAAAAGTGTAAGCACCTATCATGTCAAAGTAGAAGATGTGATCAATAAGATGGCTAAATTTGGAGAAATTGTGAAAAATGAGGTTTTGATTAAAAAGGTATGGATGATTTTCATATCAAGGGGGAATTAATTGATGTAATCGTAGAAGAAAGGAATGATTTGATGACCCTTATTTTTGATCACCTAGTTGGATCTCATATGATTTATGAAGAGGGATTAAGATATTTATTTGGAGAATATGATGCAGAATATTTGTCCTCCAAATTAAAAATATAAACAATGAAGATGCAAGTAATAACACCAAAAGTAATCAAGACCAAGTTAAAGAATAATTGTGTCAGAATAGTTATAAAGTGGTATTTGGCATAAAAAATGTATCATTTATGATAACAACAAGTAGGGAAATAGAGTATTCACTATTGTGCCTACGAAAAATAATATGATACAATTTAGCTGTGGCATTTTAGATTTAGACATTTCAAATTTCACAATTTGACGATTTTAACAATAAAAGCATTATTTTTTGATTTGGAAAAGGTTGAAGACCACAAGAAGATTTTTGAAGGATATGCTAAAGGAAATAACACAAAGGATAATTTTCTAATGATAATTTATAAAGGCCCATCACCCATTTCAACTATTTCATTTATATATTTGTGGACCTATACAAACAAAGAGTTTTAAGATTTCATCATATTTATTACTTTTTAATATTGATTATTGATGAAAATGTCATGTTTATCTTTTGAAGACTAGTGGTGAATCCATAGATACATTCAGGAGTACTAAAGCACTTTTGGAAATTGAAAAAAGATGCAAAATCAAAGGTTGAAGGAATGATCATGGAGGTAAATTTTTGGTATCCTTTTAAATTTATTTTTACATTAATGGCATCAAAAGATAACTCACCATTTCTTGCACACCTCACAAAATTAAAGTAGCTTAAAGGAGAAACTACATAGCGATCAAAATGGCAAGGAGCATGTTGAAAACTAAAGGATTGAGTAATTCATATTAGAATATGTTATTTCTACAACTCTATACATTCTTAATCAAACTTTCACTATTCCACTTGAAAAGATGGCTCCTCGTGAAGTATGGTATGAGAAAAATACTAATCTTCATCATTTCAAAGTTTTTGGTTGTTTAGCCTATGTTCATTTACTTTATCAAAGAAGAAAAACGTTAGATCCATAAAGTAAGTCCTACACTTTTTTGTTATAGTAAGGAAAGTAAGGCCTATAGATTGGATAATCCCCTCAACAATAGGATTATTATATAAAGAGATGTGTAATGTATCCTTTAGGAAGATATTAAACTTCAATGGTTATAATACATAAAAAATGCCATTAAGTCCATTTAAACAAATAAATAAGTAAGAATCCATAATACATTTGATAGCTAGCATACTAAAGCACATAATTCCCTACTTCTTTCATAATCATCAACCTTAATAAGGATGTTTATTTAATTTTCCTTATGGTTCTTGGAAACTAATGTAAGAGAGTAATTGGTCAAGGTTCCCAATACAAATTCATAACCATCTTAGGGTGTCTTCGTCAAGGTTTCCATAATACACATCCTTACCACATCTTAAGATTCCCCTTCCTCATGAGATTTTACCCCACCTCTCTATTAAAAAAATAGCTTTTCCTCTTAATGGTATTAGTGAGTGACTAAGGAATGGAATGTGTGTGTGTGTGTGTGTGTGTGTGTGTTTATATATATTGATTTCATTATAGAGGTTCCTTATCTGTAATATAAATCAGATATAATATTCTCTAAATTAGTATTTAACACATAGATGCCTGCTAAAAATATAATATCATTCATCTCGTTTGATTCAATTATCAATTATAAATAATAACCCTCATCATTCCTTTCTAATCATTTTCTATGTGATTAGTACCTAATATACTCCTTTCTCTCTCCTTTTCTACCTCTATATATCTTTTGTGAGGAAGGGTCACACATCTTCATCATGTTTTCCCTTTTCAATTGTCACACTATTTCACAATTTATATCATTTGAAAAAGTCACAACCCTCCATCATTTCTT
>MU226242.1:688157-715689 GCA_018584345.1 Thuja plicata
TGATGATTCATGTTTTGCACATAGGACTTTTGGTTGTCATTGATGTCAAAAATTTTGAAGGACAAAGTGTTAGTGGTGGATTATTTATTAGAAGGAGGATGTGATGTTGTGTTAGTTTCAATGTTGTCTACATGATTGCTGGTCTTGATGACAATGTTGGATCTTCACTTATTGGTCTAGATATGTTCAGTTTATTTAAGCATTGTGTGATAATGTTCTAAAAGTTTATTTTAGTTAAGTACTGTGTGGAGATGTTCTATAAGCTCCTTGTCTAGATATGATCAGAGGTTTTTCTTAGTGTGGTTTGGAAGTTGTTTGTCTAATATTAAAAAAAAATATTTGATTTCATCTTATACACACACATTGCTTTGGTCTGTAAGATTTTAATTCAAACACTTATGTTGTGTTTTGAAGAATACAAGTGTGATTTTGGGTTCTTTTTACTTTAACTTTTATACAATTATATTTTTGGCTTCATGTGCTTCCAGGGTAATATCACTACCTTCCTGATGATGTTTGGCTTGGTTAAACAAATATCCATTACTCTTCTTTTTCTCAGGAGTTTCCTTTGTGGTTTTAATAATTTGTTGAAGGTCAGATTTATTCTATATATTCTCATTGATATTATTCATCCTTGGTATGACATTCATGTATGGTTATAGAAAAAATTGAAGAGTGAAATGATGATTGATGAAGAAGATTTTTAAATGTTCATTGGTGTGGGATGTTGATTCAGTATAACTACCCCTTATTTTGTGTAGAGTAATGTTTTGGTTTTTTTCTACTATTTTTGGTAACACATGTATTATATCTAAAGACAAGTTTAATGCTCTAGTATTAGAAATTTTCTCTAATAAGCAATGAGCTCTTGCAAACTAGTTCCCAAAATCATTGGTGTCCATAAAATACAGTTGCATATAATGTTGTTGGATGATGTTCTTAATCTTTCTCAATCATATAGTACTCTTTCTAGAGATATTTGTGGTTTTCATGTGAGCTTTAAATTTCTATACACAATATGTTTAGTTATATTATGTTTATCCAAATGTGTTACCCTATTTGGGATCATTCATTTGGGTCGAGTACACTTTACAATTATTGTTAGAATGTCAATTTGAGTCTCACCTTGGCGCATGGATATTTTCATGATTCTATATTACTTCAAATGCTATTTTCTTTGTGGACTATTCAAAAAGCTTTAGTTTCCTATTAAAATGTTACATTTTAGCGATGACCTTGGATGTTGTGTGAACTATTGGACCTATCTTAAAAGAGTTTGTTAAGATTATTTATCTCTCCTCTTTCTCTTGAAGTGGACCACTTTATGTATTTTTGGTCTAGATGGCCTATGTTATATTCATATTATTCTTTATCTTAGTTAATGTCTACTTGAACTATACCTTTCAATGATCTATCTTATATTTAAGGAATGCATTCATGTATAGTATAAGTGTGTGGAAGTAGAGAAAACAGAGTGTGATTCTAAATAAGTAAATAATAAACTTGGTTGAGTAGGGATTAGAGTTTTAATAAAATATCTTCAAAAGTGTGAGTTGTTACAATGTTTATTGTAATGAACTTGGTCACTTGATCCAGCTCATGTTCAATATATTCTTAATATTTATACACTAAGATTATTATTTTTTTGAGATGATAATGAACCCGTTGGAAATTTTTGTCTTGTCCTAAGGAAATGAGTTATGGTAAGTTAGTTTTTTATATCTTTCCCTAGGGTAGTAAGCCCTAGTTGTGTAAAACATTTAGGTACTATTAATATGAACATTGTAGTTCAAGGCATTCATTTAGTGATTTATATTCTCACCATAGTTTTTCCTAGCCATCTATTTTCCATGTATATTTGGTGTTCTTGTGTTAATGTTTCTTTATGTATCATGATTTCATTGAAATAAATGGCTTATGGTAAATTTAAGTACATTGAGATCTCTTTAAAAGTTAATATTGCTATTTGGACCTATTTAGCCCCTCCTCTTAGTATTTTTGTGTGTTCAACACCCTTCTACCATACATTTTATATATGAATTTCCTTCCTATTTTTATCTTCATCATGGGAGAGTCACAACCATTTTTTTCTTAAAACCATTAAATAGATTCACAAGCCTTCATCATTTATTATCTTTGCACAAGAGTCACAATCTTTGAAGAATTTATTTTTCCATTAGTATACAAAAGGAAAACAATTTATGAACCTTCAGTACACCTAAACCAAAAGACAAACATTTAGAGAATACTGAAATTAAAACACCTAGAGTCAATCAAACAAGGGTCTGCTTACAACATTGATTCCACCATGGATTGTGAATCTTCCACCAAACCCTTTGGAAAATGTCAATTTAGCCCCTCCTAAAGGACCCACGCCTACAAATACACGTGACTCTATCAGAAAAGGTCTTTGGGAAGCTAAAGGAAAGTTTGACATCATGAAAGTGATGGAAAGTACTACTACCACCATGACCTTGATGGAGGTCCTACTTAGTTGTCCTAAGTAGAGAAATTCTATCCTACGGTACCTAGAGAACCCAAAATTGCATGACCACCTGCCCAAGTCTAGAACATTTGAGGATGCTAACATGGCCATATTTATGGGGATTATAGAAGACCCTCCCTTTTTCTCAGTCTTAAAATTTATGGTAAAAACTTACACAACTTCCTAGTGGATTCCAGAGCTTCGGGAAATGTCATGCCTCTATCTATTTGCAAGAAGCTTGGATTGACTCCCAGATGATCCTTAGGAGAAGCTGTCTAGCTAGACAAGACCATTGTTAAAATTGTGGGAGAACTAAAAAATTTCCTAGTCTAGCTAGTACAAGAACCCTGGATATCTATCATCATTAATAGTCAACATCCCTGAGACTTACGGGATGCTCCTGAGTTGAAATTGGTCCAAATCCTTGAACAGATATATCTCAACCAATTTCTCCCACCAATGGATTCCTTGGAGAGGATAAGCTAATCAAATCAAGGTGGAAAGAGAACCTTGGATGAAACAGGCTCTCACTGATTATGGTCAGGTCAGTGAACCCAGGTTATACAGAGCTAAAGAAATCCTGACCCTAGATTTTGTCCTGGGTGGAACATTACATGATTAAGATCCTTTCATCACCCAAATGATCCTTTGCCTCGTCATGAAGCTAAAATAGGATGTAAAATCTCAAAGTGACAAGGCAAATTTAACCTCTCTATTGTCTAGCACTTAGTTCTAAGTTCATTGTCAAAACCATTCGGAGCTAGAATGTGTGCCATGTGTAGATGCTGCCAAGGTCCACCTTGAAAAATTTAAAGTAGAACAATGTAGGGGTATGGTCCCACCCCAAAGTGGTCCAATCATGAGCACACCCAGTGGACAACCATTTGAGGAATCTCTTACAGAGACTCCTCCAAGGGATGTTTTGGTCCCCATATCTAATTAGTAAGGGGATGTCCCTGAACCTGTCCCCCATCAAAAACCAACCATAACTCGAACCCAAACATTGCAACCATGATGTCCTAGTAGCGATGTCTTGATCCTTAAGTTTGATGGATCTCGATCTAAACAAGGTTGTGAATCTAGTGTGGAATTGATCAACCCCTAAGGAAAGTATTTCCTCACATTGTATCACTTGCAGTTTGACTACACCAATAACATAACAGAGTATGAGGCCTTGGTCCTTAGGCTCCTATTCACCCTCAGGAAAGGAGTCACATGCCTCTGGGAAATGGGTGACTCAAAACTTATAGTATAGAAAATCTGGAGCCAATGCACATGTCATGATAAATGAATAACAACCTATCATAACCAAGTGTGGAGCTTAATAGAATATTTTGATGCTTTTGGTATCGAAATGATTCCCCAAAAGTGAAATTATGTTTTAGATGCATTAGCTATGTTAGCGAGTACTTTAGAACCTATGGAAGGTTCCTGACTCTAGATATTTTTAGTTGAAGTGATGCCCACACCCTCCATACTTGACAATATAACTAATCTTTAGGTCTTTGAGGATGATAGATACATAGTCACCGTCATGGAAAATGTTGGTGTCTTTGAAGAGCAGATCATGGAGGAAGAAGAGAATGACAATATTGGACAAGAAGAGAATGAGGGTGGGATCCTCAACCTACCCACCAACACCATCCCTAAGGGTATGGTTTCCCTTGAACAGATCATTGACTCTGACCCGTGAGCTCAAGATACAACATCCCAAACCCCCGATGCAGAAAAATATGAAAAGGTAAACATTAGAACAAGCATAAAAAAAGGATTGTCCACATCAACACCTATTGCTCTGCTTAAGAGAAAGAGAAGATTCTTGCTATCCTCCAAGAATATATTGACATAATTTCCTATGGATATGAAGATCTCAAGACCTATGATACTTCTATCATGACACACACCATCCCCCCAAAATTGGATGCCAAGCCATTCTGGCAAAAGAAAAGACCAGTTAATCCCCTAATTGAGCCTGTTATACATCAGGAGGTTCAAAATCTATTGGCTTCTTGGATAATCTTTCCAATCTAACATACTACGTGGGTAGCCAATCTAGTGTCAGTTCAAAAAAATAATGAGGAAATCTGACTATGTGTTGACTTCCAAAATTTGAATAAAGCCTCAAAGATAGATAACCACCCCCTCCCTTTAATGGATGAGGTGTTACAAATTGTTAATGGCTCTTAGATAATGTCCTTTCTGGATGGATACTTTGGATACAATTAGGTTATGGTTAAATTTGAAGACAGAGCTAAAACGATGTTCACCACCAAGTGGGGAATGTTCACCTATAGAAGAATTCTTTTTGGGTTGATTAACGTCAGAGCCACATTCCAAAAATCCATGGAAATAGACTTTGAAGGCTTGGTCAACAAATGTATAATCATCTACATGTATGATTCAACTATTTTCTCTCTCAAGATAGAGAGACGTGATCACTCGGTCCATCTTGCTAAGATCTGTGAAAGGTGTCGCTGGTTCAGTATATCCCTCAACCCAAAAAAATGCACATTCAAAGTAACAAAGGAGAAATTGTTAGGACATATCATCTCAGAAAAGGGTATATCTATAGACCCTAAGCGAGTTGAAGCACTGTTAAAATTGTAAATGCTGGGTAGTAAGAAGGAGATGAGTTCATTCTTTGGGAAGATCAATTTTGTCTGGTGTTTTATTACTAGTTATACCGAGGTTGTAAAACCTCTAAATGATATGATGAAAAAGGATATAAAAATTGAGTGGAGCTCAGAGGAAAAATAGGATTTTGCCTAGATCAAGAAGGCTATCATGGAGGCCCCTGTCCTAGCTAGCCTAGATTATTCCCTCCCATTTCATATATATTATTTTTCCTCTACCCACTCAGCTATGGTCGTATTAACCCAAAAGATAGAAGGGGAAGAATAACCCATTACTTTTACGAGCTCCCCCTTTAAGAATGCAGAGGTGCTATATTCACCTCTTGAAAAATAATAATTTTCCTTCATCTGGGTGGTTAAGAAATTTTCACACTACATCCTTCACAATAAAGTACATGCCATCCTCCTTAGACCAGGCCGTCAAATCTCTATTACTTCAAAGTGAACTGGGTGAGCACCGGGGGAAGTGGATGGCTATCTTCCAAGAGTATGATCTAGAGATGTGACCTATGAAACTTGTTTGAGGACAAGGGTTATGAAAATCTATGGCAAAGGCCCACCTACATATCAAATGCCACACCTACACCATGCAATCCTTCACTCAAGACCCCTAGTATGCATACTTGGTGCATCTTCTACTAAATAACCAGTGCCCAAAAGTGCTTGTCCCTAGTAAACGTCAGGATCTCTAGCTAAACAGCTCACATTTTATGATAAAAATGGGACCCTATTTTGAAGGAAATACGAAGGTGTCTACCTCTGGTGTCTTGACCGAGAACAAGCTATGAAAATGATAGAAGAATTCCATGGTCATTTTGGAACTAGACACAGGTCGGCCAATGCCACTACCCATCAAATTCTCTAGGCTGGATACTATTGGCCTCACATTTTTAGAGATGTCTATGTGCATGTTAGGAAATGTCACACCTACCAAACTGCCACTTTAAGATAGAAAAATCTGGCAATGCCTCTCCAACCTATATTCAAGGCAAGACATTTCACCAACTTGTCACTGAACCACTGGTACATTTTAACTACCATTGATGATTGCACCCGGTGGACCCGAGGCTATGCCATATAAGAACAACACCATAGGTGTAGTGATCTGTTTGATCGAAGATAACATTGTCACTAGGTTTGGATATTTTTCCCTAATGTGTAATAACAGCCGAACATTTTCCTCTACTCAATTATTAGAGTGGGCCTATGATAGGGGTGTCACCCTCCAGTTTTCTAGTAATTACTATCCATAGGGAAATGGGGTAGCAGAATCAGCCAACAAGAACCTTTTAGATGTAATCAAACACTTGATCAAAAGGAATCCCTGATATTGGCATAAAAAATTGAGGTTTTCCTTGTGGGAAGACCGCATCTGTATCAATGTTGCTTTGGGGACTTCCCCATTTCATTTGGTGTACAGACTAAATCAGTGTTCCATGTGAACCTACAAATCCTAGTCATAGAGTTCATGCTAGAATTTAATAATGAGGATAACATCATTTAGGTGTGCCTCCTTAACTTGGTACAGTTGGAAGAGAAAAGAGATCATGCACTAGAACATTTTGTAAAGCACCAAGCTATAGTCAAATGATGGTTTGAAAAAAGAGCTCAATTCAAGGCTTTTCAACTCTCATACCTGGTCCTTTTGTCAGACAAGGCCCAAGAGAAGAAGGAAAAACATACCAAGTTTTCAATTCTTTGGCTTGGACCTTATCAAATTTCTAAAATTTATGGAGCTACCATATACCACCTCAGTTCCTTAAGTGGAGAAGTTGTCTCGCTGCCTGTCAATGGGCAGTTCCTAAAACATTAATTTGAGTAAGGCAGAAGAACAAACTTCCATGTGGGAGATGTATCATATGTATATACCTCTTGTAAGTAGTCTTTGGGTGTGTCACTCTAGCACACCCTCCCTTGTAAATAGTTTTGGGGGACTTTTTCCCTTTTCCTTTGGAGTCTCGTCTATTCTTTATGTGGTTTCTTATCTTTTGTGTGTCCTTGACTTTTTTCCCTCTTTTGTTAGATAGGTATGCTTCATATAATGGTCGTGCAAGTTGAGAGATTCTCCTCACACATTTTAGTGATCTTGAACTAGATGGTAAATGAAGTTTGGCCTTACTCTCATCTTGAGAAGTTCCTCACACAAGATTTTGGCCATCAGAGGCTCTTGTTTGAGCTATATTTTGATGTTTCTCCTTGAAAGAGAAAAGATCAACTATCCTTTTGAAAAGGGGGAGGTTACTTAAAATACCAAGAACAAAAGGGGCTTGGAGAAAGATAGAACAACTACACTCTCTGCGAGGGGTGCCTAAGCGGAGGAAATAACTTAAAGACTTCCCTGGGATATATTTTCTCACTCCACTAAATAATCAAAAGGATGATGAGGTGAAAGAATTACTTCCATAGTAACAAGCTAAGCTTGAGGAACCTGGTGAAAGGAGTGTCGCTTATCCCATTCATAGAAAAAAGAGATAAAGAAGTTTGGGGCAGAAGATCTAGATTTTGGGGAAACATGAAACACCTGCAAGATGCTAGCTTTGCTATATTAGTGTGGTTTGTATGTCTTTTCTCCAACCAAGTTCCATCTTTGTCTAAATACAATGGAAAACATCAATATCTAAATCTTAGCAACTTTTCTCAATCCTGAAGTCACAGCATGACGCCACTTCTCTACTGATGATAAGGTCCCCATAATTTCAACCAAAGTTCTAGAGTTCTCAAACACATGAGGAATTCTAATGAGTCACTAGTTGTTATGCCCTACATACCCATCCCTATATTTTGTGCACAAAATGCTAGGTCCCCTTTGTTTCTTTCCCCTTTTTGGTTTTCCCCTTTCTTTCTATTTTGTTTTTGGCTTGGTTCTCTATTTCTTCCGAACTATTTTTTTCTTGTCTGGTCTTTGCCTCTCTTTTTATGTTCATTGTTTATTCTAGGATCTGTGTCCTAGAGTGTTTTTCCCAAGTGAGTGATTCTGGATCTTTTGTTCTTGGCAATCATTCTCTTTTCTTCGAAAGGGGGATGTTCATTAGGTGTTATGGATCTAAATCCTGGCCGCCCACGTGTTTCTTGAAGTTACTTTTGGTAACTAATGCACTTTCCAAGGCATTATTTAAGGATTTTTACCTTGTCATTTTACACTTATCACAAATAAGTTACCTTCTGGAAGATTTTCTCGAGAATGAAGCGACTTATTTTTTGAGTAGACATGTTTGGGCTAAAAGGTACAGAGGTGTGTTTGTCAAGTCTGGTGGAGTGTTTAGGTGATAGAGTGAAGAATTTGTAGCTCCCCCAATTTGGCATTTCAAGGTTTAGGTAGGACCTTGGGCTTTCCCTTTTTTTTCTTTCTATTTCTTTTTTTTTCTTCTACGTTTCTTTTTCTCTATGTGTTTTCAGTTGGTTTTCATTGGCTAGGTTGTGTTTTCTATGTCTATTCTTGGTCATCATTCATTTTTTTTGTCACTTCATGGATGCATCTACCATTCTTCATGATGTTATCCTTGAGTCTGGTATGTCTTCTTCCATTTGTAGCTGTTCAACTTGAAAGGAAAGGCATCCACCCTCCTAAGCTATATATTTCTATAAATATCACCCACTTCTTACTGGGAAGTCTGCAAATGCGAGGAGTTTTTGTTGTATATTTTATATATTCTTTATATGTTGTGAGTAGCTTGTAAATGCTTTGTGAGGAAGAGTTTTTTGTTCTTCTTCTATAAATTTTGGTTTGCAAGAGCTATAGGTTTGAGGGTGAGAGCTCTGGTAGCTCGTTGTGGGTCTAGATTTGTCTATAAATTTTGCAAGTCTGCAGTGCTCTGTTCAATTTTTCTCCACTCAGAGACGTGTTGTTTCTTAGATTTTTTATATAGCTCGGTGTCCTGGGCAACTATCTTTGAGGACCCATTGTATTCCCAATTACTTATGATCTCTCAAACCATGTCCATCCAATAACCAAGTTCACCACCCTAGTTGGTGCTTCCCTAGATGATGAGGAGGTAGGTATGTTAATTACAAAGGCTAGCTCATCAGTAGGCTATTAATATTTTCTCTCTCCTCCAACCTTTCCACCTTAATGGAAAAATTAGTTCCCATGAATTAATATTTAAAATCCATCCCAAATGGCATTCATTTCACTCATGCCAGAACAATTGTTTGTTTGTGTCATTACTCAGCCAAGTGGGTAGGCACGTGTTAAAGTATGGTAGTAGGGCCACCTGTCTTATCACTAACAATTTTTGTCTTTTAAAGTTAATGTCAAGCATGTTAATTAACCTAGCCTTTTCCACCTCATGCGACCCCCTTTTTGAGTTATCATTTTGGATCCTTGGTAAGAAAGAAATATTTCATGTGTTAAAATCATATTAAATCTTAGACATATGATCTCATCTAGGATGCCATGATGATTATTTATTTTAGGTGAAAAGGCAAAGTCATTCTCAAGGCCTCCAAAATTTGAAACCTCTCAATGTTTATGTAAAGACGGTTGTCTAGTTCACAGGTATAGGTTAAAGTAAGCAAGAAATGGCTTCAGGATCTTCACCTCCTAGGAGTCTACAACTCCCAAGTGCTTCTATAGACACCGGCAAGAGGAACAAGATAGAGTGGACATTATAAAAGCTCCCAGTAACCTAGAAATATAATCATAACATGAAAATTCATGGGTCCTTAATTGAGTCTACACTTAAAGAGATCACCGACACAGATGTCACCACCTAGGCCGAATTACAGGGCCTTATTCAAATGATCTATCAGCTTTGATTCTCCAATGAATTCATCTCATTTAACATAGCAGCATCTACAATAATTCAAGTAGCTAGTTTTCCATTCTTAGTACAAGTGCTGAAGTTAATTTTTCTCTTGGCTAGGGGTTATCACAAAGGCAGTATGGCTGCTATGCTAGTTTCCTCTACTCCCCTCAAATTATTGGTGTCCATCATCACATTGGACCATGACACCACTGCCAGAGGGTGGTTTATTCTGCAATTTATGGGAGTTTTTTCTCTCACCAAGGCCGAGGCCCTCTAATAGTATGAGGGAAGATATGGCCCGATGCCACCTCAACACACATTGACTGAAAAGTTCAAGTTAGGACTACAAGAAGACATGGACAAAAATTCCTTTCTCTGACTTCAAGGAACCCATCCGGGTGGGAATTATCTTCTTATGTAGGATATTTGGGGATCCAAATGTCTGGGCATTCTCCCCCTAGATGTATCATTTCTTATATGGTTTGACCACCAACAAGGCACACTTCAACTAGATGAGGAGGGTTGACATAGAGTTGAAGTTTTATATGACTTCTTACGTGCTTTAGCCACTTGCCCGGAAGTGCCAGGGGATCCAAGGTTTAAAAATGGTTGGTGTTCTCAGTGAAGGACCTTCTCTGGTCTCTTCATGGGACCACTTCCCCCATATTTAGTTGGACCAGAGTTTCCCACATTTTTGTAGACTCAACTATGGATTTATCTTTCATGGGATCAAGGTGATCACTGGTGATCGGGGATACAAATTATCTCTATAGGCCATGGGCCTCGTTGGTGCATGGGGGTGATACTTCATCTATTTTCCCAAGCACACTTACAGCCAGGTATTTGGCTTCTCCGAAGAACACTTCATGTTACCTAAACATTGTGGGAATAGGATAGTTTTGTTAAAGTTATGCAGGCATATTTTGGAGGCTCATGCATTGGCTTCCCTCAAGAAAGTTACCACCCCAACATTCCATTTCATTTGTAGGGATTACTCTTTCTCCCTAGCTACAGTCCGAGGAGCCGCAAATGAGCTAAGTAGTTTTAACTTAGCAAAATATTCTTTCCCCCACAAGAATTATGATCCCCTTCAACGACTGCCAAGGTTAATGCCAAAGGGGGTAAACCCCCATGTTCGACACATATAATATTTTTGGGCCAACTAATAGGATGATTATGATGCCCAGAAGTGACACTACACTAGGGTAAGAAAAGGGATGTTGGAACAGCTCAAGCTCTAGACATTCCTATGGAAGTTTTTAGACATCGGGCCTCCAGAGGACCCCGAGTATAAATATACAGGTATAGATAAGATGAACCTTCCTCTGGTAGATTGGGATATGCTAGAAATTTTGGATATTGATGCCATCTCAAGAGCAACAATTGAGCACATCCACTCATATTTTGAGAAGGTATGCCTGAAGAGTATCTAGTTAGACAAGTATTGTTTGGGAGCCTTACATTTCCAGGCCCTAGAGAAATTCAAAGCCCAGAGATAGAAGAAAGTTAGCACCCCACCTCAGGTCTTGGACCTGACTTTGGCCCCCTGATGGAGAAATTGGGTGAATACTTAGAGCACTTTCAAAAATTGAGAGACACAAAAAACTCCAGAGTGACTTTTAGTCTTGGAGCTACCCCAGTAGGCTCCTATCCCCTGCTAGGAGGTTCTCTGTCCCTAGCTATTTTTTTATGTACAGCATGTGAATAAAAATTTGTTGGAACAATAGAAACTATGGAGCCTGAAGTGCCACTCAAAAGGAGAAAGAAACAAAAGGAAAGTCAGCCCCCCCAGAATAGGAATCTGGGCCTAGAGCCCAAAGATGTACTTGAAGTCAAGGTAATTTCTTCCTCCTCCTGTGAAAAATAGGATCATCCAATGAGTCCCACAGAGATAACACAAATCAACATTGATGACTTCTTTCCACTGGGTGATCTCAGAGAGCTACATGACATGGTCAACTGTACCATGGAAGAGGCAGTAGAACAAGAAGTTAAAGTTCCCATACTTGAGTCAATAGGGCTAGAAGATGTGGCGGCCCAAGGAGAAGGTGAGCCCTGGCTTGATGAAACCAAAGGTGAAAAATAAATGCCACAAGAACAATAGAACAACCCAGTCATAGAGAAAGCACTAGCTAAAGAGGGAACTCAAGCTTTCAGAGCAACTGTAACCTCTGACACTATGCTCTTGGGCTTAACCAGTAATCAAAGTTTTCTGATACCACTGGATATCATAGTTGACAAAGTTGCGGCTATTTTTCAAAAAGTAGATCTCAATGAGATGCCTTTGCCTCCTCTGCCACCTAGTCCACCCATGAAAACCATTATAGAGGGTGATAGGGAGGGGGATAAGGAACACACAAGTAAGGACCCCACTAATACAATAGAAAATACACATGGGGGGAACTTGAATTGAACCCTAGGGACACTTACAGCTCAGGGACAATAAAAGGTGGGCCATCTACCCCACCGCAGTGGCTAGTGGAAGCCCAGAAAATAAAATCCCCAACTACTATCACGGCTCCACTATCAATTGCCAAGGTTTTGGCTGAGGGCCAAATTTTGAAGAATCCTAAGAGGTCGTGTACCCTTCACAACACTAGAAAGGCCCCAGATGGCTACATTGTGGTGATAGTCGCTACCCCTTCAGCAAGAAAAGAGGATTCTAAGGTAGCTATAGAAGAATATGTAATCACTGAGGTGTCTCTGGGTAAAAGAACTCAACAAGGAGAACTAGACCTCCTAAATGAAGTGGGTTAGGCTATCCGAGCCTGCTATGAGAAACAATCTCATATGATTTAGGTGCTGAAAGAAACCAATGCTAATCTTTTGGGACTCCTAACAAATTAGTGCACCACCTCACTTTTGAAACACCCAAACCCTAATTTCTCAGGACACAGCTACCATAGAGTGATGTTGATACTATGAAATTTATGAAGAAGAAGGCATTAGTAGTGGATGAGTGGATCGTTAATCAGGTTGGGGTAATAAGAAGTTTCTTATCCAAGTGTCACCTAGACTTTGTCAGGGTAAATGATTTAGCAAAGAAGATAGAGGCCACCATTCCCTAGTGGCAGGGAGAGATCAAGAAATATGAAGACTAGAAGGATATCTCATTTGATATTCTAAATCTTAGGGAAGATGAGTTAATAAACACAAGCATTCTAGGGGATGAATCATATGGGTTCCTTCAAAATCAATACTCTAAACTTGCAGTCAAAGTCAAAACTAGCAAGCAACTGGTACGAGTGTTGGAAGAGAAACTAGAGGTGGTCTGGACTTATCTAGACCAATGTGCTGCCCTCATCCAAGAAATTACATCAGTTGATCCTCTCAGCACCGGGACTTATACTGTCGTCGATACCATAATTGGTAAATTTGATGAAGTGGTCGAGCTAGGATCCTAAATTTGACCTGGGGAAATGTTAATGGCACCACCATGGTGGAACTCTCCCAAGTGTCTCTCAATTGCCATGATGCGGCCAAGATTTCTATAGAGTTAAAAGATAATGTTGAAGATGTTAGCCTCCATTTTGAGGGATCTGTGGATCTTTGGGATTACTTGAAGGATATAGAGGAAGATGGCATACATCATATTCTTGAGGCATAGGAAAGATTCAAAAGACATTAAAATATCTTGGACTCTAGGGATCCTTTAGCAGAAGTCTCATACATTCTCATTCTTTATTCTTTGAGCATAAGCTCTCGGATCCCAGACCCCAGGTTCCCAGTTTTGTATTCTTTATAGTAATAAGTGTTGACAACTCACTCGAGCTGACCGATAACTATCTACAACATGTTGTCAGGTCTATGTCTATCCCTCATGGTGTTACTTGTCACTATTTATCCATAGGTTCACTATAGATGCCTCCTGGTTCCAGAGGCATTGTTCCAGCATTAACTATCTGGCATATCCTGACTCGCCCAGTCACCGAAGTATAGAAGAACATTAAAGAGGGCGTATGTCCAAGGTCACTTGGGGAAGTTCCATCACACCTACACGTACAATGATGGTATTTCCAATGGAATTTTTCCTGGGGCTTCTTTCTTTCTTTTCTTCTCTTCTTGAATGATTGTATTATATTAGGAAATTCTGACAGCATAGGTAGTACCGACTGTAAATATTGTAGTATAATGTAAATAGCTAGCGTAGGGATAATCCCTTAGGTAGTTAGAATTTTCTATAAATGAAAATTTTGAAACCATTCTAAGGGTCATAAAATTGATGATTTAGCTTTCTAGTACTAATACAAGCTTTGAGTCTTTTAGCAATCTTGTCTTTCAGAAGTTCAGAGTAGATTAATGCTCCCTTGGAGCCACTAGTTTAACTACCAGTGATGCTAGATTTGAATTTAATGGAAGAACGAGGAACACCATTCAGCTCTAAGCTCTATGTTGTTTCTAATCCCAGAGTTAGAAAAACATTTCTCATTTTCTATGCTTTCTTATGTCCTTTGTTCCAGTTCTTTAATGATTCAATGAAATATTTTACTTTTCTACTGATATACATGTGATTGAAGGTTATATGTATATCCAGTATCTGTTGTTTATTTTATTTGGAACTTTTGTTGATGTTAAGAGAATTTATATCATGGATATAGTTAGAGATCTACACTAACCCTATCCTATCTTTTTTTATTTTCTTTTTTAGATATAAATTATGCTTGCAAGTAACCCATTATCCCCAAAGTTCCAGAGGTCTATGAGTCAAAACCAGCTATCCCATCAAAATAAATAGTAAGTTTTCCAACTAAGCTAAGCCCACACTATTGTGACCCAATAATTAGGTTCTTGAAGGATAGGAGAGCTAGCTGTCCCGCATGCCTCTGTAGGCAAAGTTGGCTGATACTGTTGTATTAAGTGAAAACTCATCTCCCATTGGCAAGACCGCAACAATGTCCCGTCAACATACCCTTTTGCTAGAATTTTGGGATTTTATCTTGATTTAGTTAGCTAGTAGTTATCTGAAATTGTTTCTTACCACTAAGTGGAGATATGTTTTATTTTGGTTTCTTAAGAACTATGATATCCCGGAGGCTATAAATATGTTGTAAAATGACTTATGGAGGGTCGACCCTTTTAACATAGTTTTCATACTATTACTTTAAATTTTAAAATTTTGATGTGTGGTAAAAAAGACATTGATCAATTGGTTAATCAAAGTTATTGCAATATTTAAATCCATGTGTTTGAAGTGAATTGTTGAACTTCTATTGGGGTTCATTTTCATATGATGGTTTTTTGCTTGTTTACTGTTCATTAAAATCTATGGATGCAAAGAATATAGTATGAATTAGTTTTAATAATTTGATTCATATTATCTTTAAGTTGATTATCTTAAGTGGTATATTTTTTATCATACTTATTACACATATTTGAAAATCATGGTTGTGTACCGAATGTTCTATGCCTTTTGATGGTTTGTGGTTAAAAGTAATTGAATATTTAAATCTTAAAATTCATTGCATATCTTACAGGGAGTTGTACCTTTAAATTCAAAGGGTATAAATTTGAGAGATTAACCAAAATATTGGATCATATTTTATCTCCATATGATTAAAGGTTTTTAGATTCATTTATTATACAAGTTTATTAAAGGATAAATCTTTTAGCAAACATAAATTTGGCGAATCTACTCGAGATTTGGAAAAGCATTATTTAATGACTAAAAGTTGCCTGGTCATGAGGTACAATGGTGTTGCCCCATGAAAATATATTTCATGTGCTACAATATAATTTAGGATTTTAAGATGACCAGGAAGATATAATTAGTCAATTGAATACATTGGCATGGCGTATGAGAAGGATTTTAGAGGATTATAGATGAGAAATATTGGTACTAGAATGAGATGAGGATTTAGCCGCTAATTTAAGATTTCTTCTAGAAAGACAAAGAAGAAGATGGGTAGAAGATCAAGCTATAAACTAATCCCTTAACCAAACCCTTAAAGCTCCAAGAATCCCAGAACACCCAAACAATTAATGAAGGAATTGTGTCCCTTATCAAACAAACAAGAGTTTATGCCTTATACAAGATCTAAGAGAACGGAAGACCTCTTTGATCCTATATTCCAAAAATTAAAAGGAATCAAATTTTCCTATAATCTTACATCTAAAAGGAAAGAAAAGAGTAGACCCTCTTCCCTGCCCAAAGAAACCAAAGTAGTCCTTGCACCTCTCATCGGGAAAGTCTTAACTTGACACGAAATTAACCTTCCCCCAATACTAACCTTAATCCCGGTCTTTATATTGGATCAACCACATGGAGTAGCTATGGGACCCTTGAACATGGGAGATAATTTTAATCCCTTACCCAAAGGAGCCCATGCCAATCTTCCCATGTTCAATGGAGACGAGACAAGATCTCCAAACAAACATTGAAAAGCCTTTTGCATAGCTTGTGGGGTGCTAGGGGTACAACATCATAATGTAGCAATCATGTTATTTGTATAGACGTTAACTTATGTGGGAGTACAATGGTTCTACCATTTACCCAATGCTTCTATTGCAACATGGGATGACATGAAGAACCCTTTTGAGAATAGGTTCAAGAGTGCAGAGGATGAACACTCTGTGTTTGTAAAATTAACCTAACTCAATAAAGATCTACATGAACCTATAATGGAGTTCATTTCTAAGTATATAAAAAACTTTTATACAAAATACCCACTTCTAAGAGACCTAATAATGAAAACCAAAAATTACTTTTTATCAATTGTATGCCTCCAAAGATAAGTTTCCATATTAGAAGGGATAGGGTAGCCAAC
The DNA here is from genome assembly GCA_018584345.1 of Thuja plicata. Classification (NCBI taxonomy): domain Eukaryota; kingdom Viridiplantae; phylum Streptophyta; class Pinopsida; order Cupressales; family Cupressaceae; genus Thuja; species Thuja plicata. The sequence continues at coordinate 704,785 of MU226242.1, forward strand.
CTTTCAACCGATTAAACACTCATATTAGAATTAGAAGATGTGATGCAGAGCATCATGGGACTCAATGAAACTTCTAGGATCTGTCTAATCCAATCAACCCTTTCAACAAATTCATCAACAACTTCATCATATTAGAGGCATATTGAATCACCAAACACTATAAATATCATATTAATCAAATCATCTTCACAATCATCAATCCTTCATTGGGATCCAAACCTTATAAACATCCATTTCTTATTTCAATCCATAATTCAAATACAAAGTAAATTTAATCAACAACTTCCAAATCTGTCCTAGTTGCGATAGTTTTTTCACCCTAAATTATGTCATTCACCATTTCCATTAGATACCTCAACTTGGAAATCTCTCTTCAGTGAAGTTGTTTCTACCCAACATCTCTAAATCATATCAAAAATTTATGGAAATCCATCATTTCATGTAAAATTTATGGTCGCTATCTCGAGACCCATTTTGTTGTTCCAAAACGTAGAAATTCATAAGCTCTTCCTACTAGGGCATCAAATATCTTTCTCAAAACAAAACCAAATAATACCAAATCAATTGACTATTAAACCTTTATGTATCTAGTTTTAGAATATGTAATCCATTAAATTTTTAAATGGTTAAATCATTATATAATCACAAACCCTTGCCTCTTATTCCATTTAAGATAGTTTAAAACCAGTTTTCACCAAAATCTTCATAAATTTCACAAATATGCATAAAAATGAATCAAACAAGAAGGAAATGAAATTTTATTTACATATCATTCAAATATTCCAATTATATGTCTTAACTCTTCCATATGTGTCCATACCAAACACTGTAATATGAGTCTTTCAAGAAGATCTCAAATTTGCAATCAACAACTTTCACCAAAATGTCCGTAGCTTCTTTATTTCTCTATGAAATTAATCCAAACCAAAATAAGATGGAATATTATTAAATATAATTTCTAATCATATAATTTATACATGGTTTTAAGGTCGTAAAATTTTGTACAAGACCTGGAAACAACATTAATAATAGTAAAACCAATCAAAACAATAAGTTTGAATGCACCAAAATTGCTCCAAAATGTTTCCCTCTTCTAATTCTAATTTGGAATGACCATTAAAATAATTTAATGGTATTTTTTATATTTTAAAACTACCCAACCACATTTTAGACCAATAATCCTCCCCTTTACAACATATGAGCAACTTTGGCAACTTTTGAAAAGTTGCATTTTATAATATTGTTTTATGGAACATTTGTATTTTAGCTACATATGAATTAAAACCTTGCAATAAAATTTTAAAAATGTTTAAATGGACTTATAATGACTCATTACATCAAATTTACCCTTCCATGGGTTTCCTTTTACAATTTGACCTTATTGACCAAAATAGGACCTAGAAATATAACTTTGACAATGATTACAAATGTCTTGCATACCATTTACAATTTTTATTACCACAACATTACAATACATATTCATGATATTTTAGACTCAAAACATCATACTATCTCATGTTTACCTCTTGATGTTCTTGTGTGCTAGGTGCTCCTCCACCATACTCCCAAGATTGAAAAAATTTCCAAGTCTCTTGGAAATGTCCTCTGGAGGAAAACATTTAGACTCAAAATGTCCATGCTTAGCTTTGTCTCTATTCATATTTGTCTCTTGTATTTATCTCTTTTCCTCTTTTATTTTCTTCACTCTTGGTGCCTCTTCTCTACCATGTCTCTTTCCTAGGAAACTTTGTCTTCAAGGAAAGATGACTATCCTTTCCATCTTCTTCTCTAGTGTCACTATCAGCGAAGCATACATGGTTACACTTCCTCATGCCTTATCAATTAGACATCCACCTTTACCTTTTTGATCCAAACAACTCACCTCTTTCCTCACCTAGGAGACACATCCTTCCTCTTTCCCTAGTCTCTTGGAAACCAACTAGACCACTCCTTGGTCCAAGACCTTCTCTTGGCCCTTAACAAACTTTGAGTGTCTATATAACCCAACCCTCATATGCAGCTGGTGGATAAGCACCTGCAACCAAAACCAATTAAAAATTATTAAAAAAAAACTCCTCTTAGCCTAGATCTTTTCTTGGCTCTAATACCAATTTGAGGTAGAACATCATCAAACTCAACCAAACTTCTAGGTTCTATCTGATCCAATCAACCATTTTAACAAATTCATCAACAAAATTCATCATATTAGAGGCATATGCAATCATCAAATAATCTTCACAATCATTAATCCTTCATGAGGATCCATGGCTTATAAACATCAATTTCATATCTCAAGCAATAGTTCAAATACAAAGTAAATTCAATCAACAACTTCAAAATCTGTCCTAGTTGCGATAGTTTGTCAACCCTGAATTCTGTTATTCACCATTTTCATTAGATACCTTATCTTGGAAATATTTCTAGTGGATTTTTTTATAAACATGGTTTCTAAATCATATAAAAAAATTATGGAAATCTAATAATTCATTTAAAAGTTATGGTCTTTGTCCTGAAACCCATTTTATTGTTCTAAAACTTAGAAATTCATAAGCTCTTCCTAGCAAGGCATCAAATATCTTTCACAAAAAAAAATGAAATGATCCCAAACCAATTGCATATTAAAACTTTATGCATATAATTTTATAATATGTAATCTATAGTTCCCTGCTAGGGAACACAAGAGGACGGACCAACTAATCTCTAAAGATGTAGTCAATTTTTATTTTTTACTATTACAATGCACATTATCTAAAGAATAGATACACTTTTTCTCACAAAATAAGAATGCAACATGACTTAAGATTCCTATGTCCTCACAGGTTCCCTAACATTGCTACTCAAACAAAGATTGATTAATCTATTTACACTTATGAGATTTATATCAATTTACAAGTCTAACATACTTATAGGGTTTCAAAATAAATGATTACTATCTTATTAACATGTTTCAATGACTAATCATCAAAACTAGATTTACCAACATGATTCATCCTACTAACTAACCAATGGAATTCATACCATTTTTAAACTATCTTATAAATTTAGTTTCATATAGACATTAGGGTAAATATTATCATTAATTATCGCATACCCTACCACCTAGAGGTACATTATTGTAGATATATTTTAAGGCAAAAACCAAAATATTCCTAAATCATTCTTATTATTAATCATAAGTTAACAATATGTGAATCAATTTATTAAGTTAGTATCATAAGTTACACTGAACCAGAAATGTCTTTTACTTCTTTCCCATAAACTTCCCTTAATATTTAGTCATCTCATTTCTTAAATATATAGTTATTACTAACACACAAGAGGACGGACCAAGTAATCTCTAAAGATGTAGTCAATTTTTATTTTTTACTATTACAATGCACATTATCTAAAGAATAGATACACTTTTGCTCACAAAATAAGAATGCAACATGACTTAAGATTCTTATGTCCTCACAGGTTCCCTAACATCGCTACTCAAACAAACATTGATTAATCTATTTAGACTTATGAGATTCATATCAATGTACAAGTTTAACATACTTATAGGGTTTCAAAATAAATGATTACTATCTCATCAACATGTTTCAATGACTAATCACCACAACTAGATTTACCAACATGATTCATCCTACTAACTAACCAATGGAATTCATACCATTTTTAAACTATCTTATAAATTTAGTTTCATATAGACATTAGGGTAAATATTATCATTCATTATCACATACCCTACCACCTAGAGGTACATTATACTAGATATATTTTAAGGCACCAACCAAAATGTTCCCAAATCATTCTTTTTATTAATCATAAGTTAACAATATGTGAATCAATTTAAAGTTAGTATCATAAGTTACACTGAACTAGAAATGTCTTTTACTTCTTTCCCATAAACTTCCCTTAATATTTAGTCATCTCATTTCTTAAATATATAGTTATTCAATAGTTTTTGATAGATAAAAGCAGCAAGAGGGTGCTGGCCCGTGGAACAGGAGACTAGAAGCACATTAACAGCATATTAATGGCACTAGCCAGAGCATATAGCAGATTTGAGTGTTAGCATAGGAATTTAAAGTTTTGCCTCTATCAAAAATGAAAGTATCAGTTCTGCTTAAAAAGATAAAACCAAAGTATCTAAAATCAACATCAACATCAAAAATATTGTTACAGAGCCATGTAGGGCTTGTCCACATACTACTTCTAAACTTAACAAACCCCCTCAAAATAGAGCAGGGGAACCGAGGGACCAGCCCATCAAAAAAATACCGCACCATGGACCATAGAGCTAATTCTTCCCTCCGAGCTGCTTAGACAGTAGGGATCTCACCCACTCCTCCTGGAGGAACAGAAATAGGTCTTTGTTATCAGCATTTGCTTCCAGATTTCTGTCAGACAGCTTCTCCTGCACATTGCAAAGGGTTAACGCTGAGGCATGCATCACTTTCAAGGCAAATTTGTTGGTCCTCCTGTAGAGGTCCATCAGGTCCTGCATTCCTTTTTTGATCTCCGCTATTTCCATGTCAATCTTCACAAACTTTCTCTTAAGGGTGCCAGCAAAATCACTTTTCTCCTCCAAAACAGGTGAGAGGGGTTTATCCTGGGGGTCACATTTGGGACTTTTGGGTGGGGTAAGGCTCATAGCTCTCTTAGGGTTGGTCAGGGGGGTCTTATCAGTTGGGCTCATATAGCCTTCTGAAGAACTCTATCTATAATCAGTGGAATGGGAGGCATTTTCAGTCGGGGATAGCTCTCTGGAGGCCATCTCCAGCATCTTGAGTTTACATTTCTCTTTGGCAATTTTGTTAGACCACCTCAAGCCAGTCCCACTTAGGTCCACTTCAAGATTCACCAGGGTTTCAGTTATTTTCTATTTTTTAGGCTTACACTCTGTCTCGGGAGTGGTATCAGCCTCTTTCCCATCCAAGCAGCCCACAGAGTCTGAAACATAAGAGTCCACCAAATCCTCCTGCGTGTGGGTGGGAAGCTTAATACTTTTTATTTCAGGATTTTTTCTCAGACAACTCAGGTCCTTGGGTGATCTGGATGGACTTAGAGGAAGAGTTGGAGGTCTTGTCTATTTTACCAGCAGCCATATCTTGGGACATCATCTGAATGATCAGAGGGGGTTGGGGGGTTGGGCATATGGCTTTATGAAACTGGTAAAGAGAGATAGTTATTCAATAGTTACAACTCTATTATTATTCTATTATTTCCTATACTTCCTCTTATAATAAGATCATTTTATTTAATGATAACATTTCACTTTGTCGATAGCATAACCACAAGTTCATTTATTAATTAAATATTTCATAATATTTCTTTTAGTCTATTATAAAAGAAAACTTTACTTATCACATCAATATAAACTAGGTCCTTATCCATACAACACAAGAGAACAATAAGAATAAATTTTTCATGTAGAGATAACTTACTTTACAACAAGATATCATAAGAGGGAAACAATTGAGAAAGTTCACCTCACTTTAATACTTATAACATACACAATTTGGAGCATAACTTTTCCCTTCCATTCACCTAGAAATACCCATTTCCATTACATTGCTCCTCTTTTCAACTACATTACATTATATTATAATACCCATCAAGGGCTTTCAATAAATAAATACCTCCAAATTACAATACATTGAAGTACATGATGCAGAAGTAGAATCCTTGATAGCTTCCAAGCATGAATCCAAGGGTAAAGAAATCTATGCAACCATGAACAGTACCTCGATAAGATTAACTACCCAACCACGTGGAACCATGAAGTTCAACTCCCCCATTCTAGGAGATAGAACCAAGTTCCACACAAGCCCTAAGGAGATCTAAGGCCAAGAAGAATCCCTTCCCAAAAGAATTGGCCAAAATAAATAAATAAAAAAACAAGAAACACAAAATACAAACAAGTATCCAAACATCACAAAATATGAGTTAGGGCTCCAGGTTACCAACTAGGTGATTTTCATCACACAACCTGTGTATTTGGATCCTCCTTGGAAACCATGTAACACTGGTCCCCTCTCAAAGTTTAAGGATCCACTATGGCCGTTACCCATGGTACCGATACTCCAGCAGGTCTATGTGGACTATAATATCCATTAAGCAATTTGTGTTAATCCTTAATTAATAGTTTTTGATTTGGATTACAGGAAAAATTGGTTTTAAATGGGGACCCAAAACCCCTTACAAGCTAGAAGCATAGATAACGCTTTGAGGCACCCCAAAAAGAGACAAGACTAGAAGCCCGACCGTAGAATAACTGACAACAACAAAAAAATAGGAAAAAAACTAGCAGCCAAAAAGCCACAAAAAAAAGACCAACCACCAAACCCAGAAACCAAAGCTCTATACCAGCTCCTTAAAAGCCTTAGTGGCTTCCTACCTAGATTTAGATATCTTCTTCATCACTGCATTTAACTCAGAGAGTTCCTAGATTATGTCATGAATTTTCTTCTTTTGAGCAGCTCTGGTGCATTTTCTGGGACCTTCATCATCTAGGTTGTCAGTAATGTCCTTAAGTTTGTTACCTGGCGACCCAATATCCAACTCAGCTTTAATGGTTAGGAAACACTCCATGGTCAAGCCCATAAATTTGTTGTAATCATGCATATGTTTTTTCATGGTATGCTCTAGGGTATCAATTTTGGCTTGTAACTGCAGGACATTACTGTAATCATTACTAGTTATCTTGTCCTCCTTTGTGTTAGGTCCAGAATCCATCTGATTCTATAGAGTATCCACCTTAGCATCAATGGCATGATACTTAAGGTGAAGGTTCTTGATTTCCTGGAACACCCATTTCATTAACCGAAAGGAGTACATAGAGGCAGCTTTTGCTATTTAGACAACCCTAAAAGGAGGGTCAATCTTATCATCCATGTCATCCTTTAGTATTTGAACATTTCTTTCCTGTAGATCCATAATCTTGATAAAAGGAATGTTCTAAGAATTACCAGGGACATTATATGTCTCCTTCACAGGTGAGGTCAGCTCCTTGATAGGGGAAATGTTCTCCACCTTGATAGCTTCCTTCTCAGTATCTTGATCACAACCCATGACCACTTCAAGCTTCGGCGATATCAGAACATCGTGGTCTTCAGAACTATCATAATCAACTAGAATAGGCACCTTCTGACCCTCCTCATCCTACTTCTTATCCTCTCTATTTTTCCTGCAATCCAAATCTTTCTCTTTGTCCATAGAACCCATCATTTCCTCATCCGTGATATTGTTCTCCTCTGAGATAGAGTTCGACACCAAGGAAGCAGAGTAACTATCTTCCTCTATAGATTCATCCATATTGTCATAGCCTTCCACACTATCAGCAGAGGTGTCCGTATCAATGGTAGTCTCCTTCTCCTTCTTAATTTTTTTGCCTGTAGAACTCTTTCTTTTTTCATTTCCATCCCTAATTCTTTTTTTACCCGACCCAGACTTGGACGGGGTAAGGGCAGGGCTATCCCTAGCCCTCTTCTTGATGTGTTCTACAATTAAGAGGATCAACCGTTCATGAAGAATGGGTTTCTTCTCCTTCTTCTTATACTATACTATGCTAGAGCGAAGAGACTGTAAAATAAACAAAGGCAGAGAGACCCTAATTTTATGCCAAAAATGATAGAACAGAACAAAGTGGTAAGAGTGGGCTCTTTTGAACCTACCATCCAATGTAACATACTCCATGATTGCCACCATGACAAAAGCCCAAATGCCTTTGAATGAATCCACATCATAGCAACCCCCAAACTCTTTAACAAGACTTTTTTTCTCCTCCTTACTCTTTGGAAAATGCCGAATAGCTTTGCGAGAAACCTTGCTATCCCAAAAGAACTTAATTCCCTTTGTGCTGAGCCCAAAGATCTTAGTTATGAAATCCTCGATGATTTTAACAGTAATTCCCACTATGGTCACCTCCCCATTTTTCCATGAGTCCACAAATAATTTAGTGGCACTATCTTTAGCCCCATGCAGTCTTTCCATATACGTAGTAAGACCACCCTTCTCAAGGATTTCCCAGACCTCTAGATTTTTTTTCCATTTAACACAGTCCTTCGGCTCTTTGTGGTGAAGACCAACTCCCATGATCACATAGTTATTAGAAGAGAAAGTAAACACAGAGAGGAAATAGTAATTCTGAAAACTAGAAACTTTGAAATTAACAAGGGTTAGCTCATGTCTATACTTAGTTTTCTTGGGAAAGACACCACTTTCTGTAATCATTTCCCTCTAATTTCTTAAGATGTTTCTCATCATCATAGTTTCTCAAGGTGCACCCAATCCACCCTCATGCTTCGAGATCTATCATAGGCCAACTTGGCTTTAATATCAATGGTCTGATTGAAATAATCATACCATTCACCTCCCTATAGGCGTGAGAAATAATAACTTGATTAAAGGAATTAATTATGATTCTAGCCTCCTCGATGATATCCTTGATTGTCCATGATGGCTTTGTCTTGTCACTAATACATTTTAAGATATTAAGTGAATCACCCTCGATCAACACCTTCTGTGCCATGTGTTTTTTGACAAGTTTTAGTGTCTGAAGAAGGACCATAGCCTCCGCCATGTGATTGGTTTGAACCCCAATAGGAAGGGCCACCGTAGCCAAGCAATTAGCTATGTCATCATAGATGAGGCCTTCACAACCAGCTCGGCATGGGTTACTGTTACCCAAAATTCCCCATCCTATGTTTTTCTGGCCTTTTCTGTGTTTCCCGCCAAAATGGTCATTCCTCCCTTTTTAAAAAATCAGACCTTATGTCAATCGCGGTAAAAAATTTGCTCAAGTTTTAAGTTGCGCGACTGCGCGACGAGCTGCCAATCGCAGTCATCGCTCAGTCTTAACCTATTCCTGCATAAGTCCATTTTCCCCCGACTGAGCGACGAGATGAGGATTATGTCATCACACAATCGCGATTAGTTTATGTCAGGTCGTTCTTGCCTTGCAACCGAGCGGGTCAAGTATTCCAATGCCTCATCGCGCAGTCGCGATGTCTATGTTATGTCGGGTTCCTAACTCACGAGTGTGCGACGAGAAAGAATAGGGGCTCATCGCTCGGTCGCTGAGCAATGCACATGAAAGAGAAACAGGTTGCGGGTGTGCGACCGGAAAAGGAAGCTGCTCGTCGCTCAGTCGCTGAGCAAAAGGGAGGAAAAGATAGCTGCTCGCGAGTGTGTGACGAGTGAAAAGTAGGGCTCAGTCGCTCACTCACTGAGCAATGGACGTAAAGGAAAAACAACTTGCGGGTGTGTGACTGAGCAGAGGGAGAAGGTGCCACGCACTCGCCAAAGATAAGAGATAAAAGGAATGTAGCTCGCGGGTATGCGATGGGCAAAGAGGGCAGGTGTCGCTCAGTCACCGATGGATAAAGGTGAGCAGAATGCAGCTCGCGACTGTGTGACGAGCAAAGAGATGTCCCATCATGCACTCACTGTTAGAACTGAATGAAGTAAAAATGGCCTGCGGGTGTGCGACCGAAGGAAATAAAAGGATGTCGCTCAGTCGCCGAGCAAAAAAGATAAAAGAAAAGAGGCTCGCGACTGCGCGATTAAGAAAAAGGCAAGTGCTCGTCGCTCTGTCGCTAGAAATTACAGACAAAGAAGGATACGCTCGCGACTGAGCGATTGATGAAGAGATGGAGCTCGTCGCCTGCTCACCCAGAAAGTAAAGTAATGAGAGGGTTACTCGCGAGTGCGCGATCACAGAAAAGGTAATGCAGATGGGCTCGTCGCTTAGTCACTCAAAATCCAGAGGGAAGAGAGCATGACTCGTGATTGTGCGATGATGATGCAGATGAGGTCGTCGGTGCTTGAGGGGTTTCCAGAATAATTTAGAGGCGTGGGGGGATGCAGAGCCCACAAGGAAGTTATTGCCCACAGATGCAGTTGGCAAGAAGTATGGTCATGATCGAGGACTCATTGATGAGTGACTGAGCGGCGGCCGTCAGGGGTCATTTCTCGTCCTGGACAGATACGATCAGTTGGTAAGCATTCATGATAGGGCCCTTCTTGCAGAGTTGAACTAATGAGTCCAGGTTGCTTGTTCGGCAGGCATGGTTAAGTACAGGGATGGGCATGATAAGTTTGATCTGATTGATTCATCAGCATGGCACATTTATGACCAGATCGGATTTTTGTCCTGAGGTAGATTATTGTATTGTAAAATCTGTAACCCTGGTTAGTTTCTTTTGGGACTCCTTCCTGTGTACAGTTGAGGGTTGTATAAAAGGTTTTTTGAGAGCCTTAGTGCTGAGATTTGGCAATTGTAAAGAGATTTTTTCTCTCGGAGACCGTTTCATGGCAATCTTTCTACCCTTGTGGTTTCCTGCACTTGTATTTCTCATTGATGATTAAGATATCCTTGAGGACTTGTGATATTTGTTCTATCCCTGTCTTCACTATCTTGATGATCTCTTACTGGATGGAAGTTTACGAATGTTGTTAATGGATTTGGGGTTCCTAGTCCCTCTCATTTTCTGTAATTCTGTGTGTTATTGTGTTTGATCCAATTTAGATGTTTTGTGGGTATACTTCAGCCCCTAGCAGTCTTGTCTCATTCCTACACCTAGTTACAGAGAAGGATGTCTACTTGCAGGTCATAGTTTGTGTTTTTTGTCCAGACCCTCCTATGAAATACTTATGCAAGCCTATCTAGTGAGTTGTGACTTATTTGACCTGGTTCCTTCATTAATTTCATTCCTCTATACTGAGATCCAAGCCCTAATTTCGGTGCATCTCCTAGTAGGTAGTTTGCTTTTAGTCATTTCCCTTTCATACAATCCTCCTATCCCTTTCCCTCAAAAGATTTACTTTCCTGTTTAAGAAGCAAATTAAGGTGATTATCCAAGAGGAACCAGCCTAGAACCTGGAGGTCTCATCTCGGTTAGCATAAGGTCCCACAAC
>MU226242.1:749489-768764 GCA_018584345.1 Thuja plicata
GTGGGATCCGTGACTATAAAGATGTATATTATATTGCTATAAGGATGTATATATATACATGTGTGTATATACACATGTGTGTATATATGCATGTGTGTATATACATGTGTATATATACACATGTGCGCATATATACAAACCAAATTTAATATTTTGTAGAATTCGTGACTATAAAGATGTAGATTATATTGCTATAAAGATGTATATATATACACATGTGTATATATACACACATGTATATACACAAATGTGTACATATATACAAATGTGTATATATACACATGTGTGTATACACACACATGTATATACACACATGTAATGTGTGTGTATATACACAAATGTATGTGTGTATACACATACATGTGTGTATGTGTGTATATATACACATATGTGTATATATGTATACATGGATACACACTTGTATGTGTATATACACATATGTGTGTATATATATACACATGTGTGTATGTGTGTATACACACATGTGTATGTGTGTATACATGTGTATGTACACACATGTATACTTATATACACATGCGTCTATATATACACACATGTATATATACATACATGTATCTATGTATATACACATGTGTGCATGTGTGTATATAAATACACATATACACACCATATTCAAAGAAATTAAAAAATAAAGAATTAAAATTCCTTATGCATCTTCTCAAACCAAACGGGTCAGTCCATATTCCGGATCTCATTTTGAGGATAAGCATCTTCCTGAATTGCCAGCATCTTGCAGAATTGACCATATCTAGAATATGGTATTCCTGCTGCCAAACGGGCCCTAAGCTTAGAATCGTGACACACATCTGTACAACCTCATTTTCCCATGCACTTTAGGTGTAAATTTTAAAGCTTAAATTTTGGATCTAATTTTGGAAGCTTTGGTCATTTTTCACGTGTGCTTTGGATCTAATTTCAGAAGCTTTGCTCATTTTTCACGTGTGCTTTAGATGTAATTTTCAAAGCTTAGATTCATGATGTAGCCTTAGAATTGTGACACACATCTGTACAACCTCATTTTTTGGTGCACTTTAGGTGTAAATTATAAAGCTTAAATTTTCAAACCTTAGATTCGTGATGTATCTGTACAACCTAACAACCTCATTTTTCACATGTGCTTTGTATCTAATTTTGGAAGTTTAGCTCATTTTTCATGTGCCCTTCGGATGTAATTTTGAAAGCTTATATTCATGATGTAGAAAATAAATACATATACAACAAAACAAAAGATAGAGACCATGAAATGAAAAAATATATTTATTAGATTTATACAAATATATTCTTCTGATATATATTGTCTAAATTATTTAATATGCTACATCAAATAATAGACTAACTAGTTTTACTTCTAGATTTTGAAGGGTTTTAAGTTTTGAGTAGCTAAAAACTAATTTATTTTTTAAATTTATTATTTTCCATATAACATTCTATATTTCTATAATGATGAATCTTTTTTTTTTTTTTATTTACTTTTATTATTTTCTTCAAGTGTAAAAGGCCAAATGATATTATTTAATTGAATTTTTGTATTGAATATTTTTTAAATAAATCAATTTTAATGAAGAACTAATTTTAAATTTTGCTTATTCAAAAATTAAATTAATTTTTTTATGACGATGCTTATAATAGATTTATTTGAATTATAATATATTTACACATACATATCATTTATATATTAAGCTATTGATGTATATATTAAAATAGTAATTAAAACAGTTTTAATGCCATCAAAAATGGATAAAGTATTGTACCATCCCAAACTGTAAGAATTTATAATTAGATGCTCAATGATGTTCCATTTTTGCATTCTTGATATTTCTTGTTCTTGGGTCTGATGTCTGATGTTGTGACAGGTATAAAATAAACCTATCTCTCCTCATTTTGATACCCACAACCAAGAATTCACAACCATGATAAATATCAAGACATCATTCAAAGCATGTAAAACTAGTACACAATAAACTACATAAAGTTCAAAGATAGTTAATTGAGAACCACAAAAAAATAGAGTAAAAAAGAGAAATGTTGAGACATAAAATATAGTCCTCTACAACATAAATTTCACATTCATTTAGTGGTTGGTATAGTAAATTCATCTACATTGACCTTAATATAGTTACATTATTGTTGATCAACAAGTGAACACCATATTTACGTGGAAAACCCAAATCAAAATCACTATATAGATGATTGTGTATTACAATGTTTAAAATTTACTCTCACTATCAGTACACACAACTAGGGCTGACTATCTAAGGGAAAGGAACAAAGAACTTGTAGAACTCAAATCCATTATATTGAACAAGAGACAAAAATATCTACCAAAAAACTCACTTTCATATATTCTTGTTTGTTTGAAAAAATTTACATATTATACTTAAACTTTCTATTTTAAGTTCTAAAGTTTGATTTAATGAAAATAAATTTATTTCTAAATTACAATTTAAAATTTTATCTTCTCTAGAAAATTCTAATATTCTATATTGAGGTAGTCTATATTGTCCTAGATCTTAAGTGATGTATGCATGATTATAAAATTTACAAATGGTGTTTTTGATTAAGGTAAAAGCAAGTTTTGAAAGGGCCTTGAAACCCTATACAAGCATATTTTGTAGGGAATATGAAACCCCACCAAAGTGAAAGGCTGCTAAAGGAATGACATTATAAAACCAGTAGCCCCCGACTAGCACAGAGATATCAGCTAACAAAAATATAACATTCAACATTCCAGATACATAGAAAATAACAAGAAAGGTTGAGGCCTTACATCAAGAAGGATTAACAGGGGTTTCGAAGATTCCCAAACTTATATCCAGGGTTTTGATAGGGAACCCAGAAACCTCATAAACACGACCAACCCTAAATCCTACCAAAAACCTTAATCAAAAACCCCCAGCTACAACCATGAGCCCTTGAAACTTTTGAGCATCCATTTGCCAACTCCTACAAGAAATGAGAAAGAAAAAAAACCCAAACAGCCTAAAAGAGGGACAACTCCCTCATCCACCGCCTTAGGATCAAGACTAATGCCCAAAAACATGGGCTCCTACATAAAAGGATTAACACTTTGAATACCTACAACAACAACCCACTTGGGGAGAGTTCTAGGAAGAAGAGACCATAGGCTCGCCTCCACGGAAGAAATTACCCCAACATTAAAATAACACCACAAAACAACCTAATCAACCACAGTAAGAGAGCACTCATTACCCAACCACATCCAACCAGCTATCATGTAGCTAAAGGATAGAGGAGACCACCTGAACCCACCATAGAGATCCATCCAAAAAACATAGACCACCTCCATAGGCTATGTGACATCCACCTCAATAGGACTGAAGGGTGAAGGGAGAAGGAGCACAAAGATTCTCCACCAGCAATAAGAAAAAACACAAAAATCCACCACAATAGGGGTATACTCCATCTGTATAGGAGTATGGCTTGGAAGAATATGAGCAAAGAAAAAACTCCTAGCAGGGAGACATCCAGGCCAACCACCCTGTAAGAGAAAGATCATCCATGAATAAGGGTAAAACAAGATTAGAGGTCACAAACCTAGAAGAACAGAAATAAGCAAAGCCATCCCAGATGGAGTCCAAACTAGTAGCATCAACTACTTTAGATAAATCCTTACAAAAACCTTGATCCTCAGGCATCCCATATGGCTTTGCATAACTTTCATTAGGTCTAAACCCATTCTCCATTAATCTACACCCCACTCCAAAACAAGGGCCTTTCAACTTCCAAACACCATATGAGTGAGAAACCAAACAAAGAGAAGATATACAACTTGAGCTCCCCACTTCCCAATGCCTGTCATAAAGACCATCTGAAGTGATGATCTCCAGCCTGTCAGACCCCCTATGAAAATGAGGTACAAGAAAAGAGACCCCAAAAATGAGGTCCCCTACAAGCATGGCACTACCCACACGTAAGTCAAACATGGATCCCTGTGCCCAACCCCCTATCTTCATTGTTGTCATCTCCTCCATCTTCATCTTACTCTGCTACCCCTGTAGAGACCCCCGCCAAAACCCTAGCTCCAGCTCCACAAGACATTATTGAAGAGATTCATTTATTATAGGAATAAGGACAATTATAAGAAGATACTAGTAATCCAATGTGATTTTTTGTGTGCTCTGATATCTTTAGGTGGAGCTACAATTCAAATTGTTGGCAAGCATAATTTGGCTCCATGAGGTAAATTTATTTGGAAAGGATTTAGAAATCCTTCTTCATTATGGGTGTTAATCCTTTGGGCTAAATAATGGCATATGCCCCAACCCAAAATAATTTTTACTATGGAAAACCCTCCTCATGGGCCTCATATATCAAATTTTATGATACATCGCAATCAATGTTTTCTTACCCACTTGGAATGGATTGTGTATAATGGAGACATAAAATTGATTTGGCGGGATTCATCGAATGCCTTTAACATGATTTATTTTGTGTTTCAATTCCAAGATTCTAAAAGGATGTTGTAGGCATCTTGAGGAATAATGTTTTAGAGTATTCATCATCCTCCAATAACAATGATTGTCTCGGGTGAAATTTTTTCCTAAAGTTAACATTCCTCCTCATCATGTAGTGCCACTTTAGGATATTATTCAACACAAAGTGATCTATTTCTATTTTGAATGTGACTCCCTTATTTCAATATCATCTAAACCAAGATAATATTTAGTTAAGAAGGGGTATGATCTCCTAGATCCTAAATTGTCTTGTGATAATGTACACTCTTTTTCATTATCCTAGTTTACTGCTATGTTACCTAAGGTTGGAAATTTTATGATTCTATCCCTTTTAGGAAGAATATTAATAATTGATCAATTATTCAAGATATGAATTACCATGCCTTTCCTCTACCTACTTTGTAAGAGTGAACTAGAAAAAGGAGATCATTTACTCCTTAATTGTTTAAGTTCTCATAGAGTATGGTATTGGCTAATTAATAAACTAAAATAGCTTGATGCCTTACAAAATTATTTGTTTGAAGTCTTTCAATCGTGACCAAGATTGGGTAATTCCCTACAAGGGAAACTAAGAGGACAGCATGAAATTACTATAAACATAACACATTTTTTAATTAAAAATTAAGTATATGTTGTTGCCCCATTTTTGGTCTACATACCTTTAGACAGAAATGGAATTTTAGGGTGTAGCATTGGTCTTGAGATCTTCATGAAAGTCTTGAGTTTAAGTCTATTTTTCCCCTTAGGCTAGGTGGCCTTTATCAGATTTCCCTAAATTGACTTCCCTTTTGTACGTCGGAGGGAATTTGTATCTAAGATCATGTTTCATTGGGTAGGTTAAGTTCCCAAATCTGGTAAAGTTCATATTTCAGAGGTTTCTAACATTGTTTCTATTTACATTTGAAGTCTTTGGCCTTGACACTTTATTTTGTAGCAATGGTGGAAAATTGGTTCTAAGCTTCTCCTTGGAGAATAATCACTCGCAGGGTGCATTTTCTATAAACAGCGAACTTAAAAGTGCCAACAGTCAGTGTAGTCTAAAAATAGGTAATTTGGGAGTTGGAAAGCCTTTGGTATTCAAATCAAATCTATTTTAGGCATAAAATAATTATTAACTGAGGAAGAATCCAAGCTGCAAGCTTATCAACAAAAAAATAGAAAATGGCTTCTCTAATACTCCAACAAGTGGATGTTGACCTATGGAGTGAATTTTCCACCTTATCATTATATGAAAGATCCATAAAGTAGAATCAATCTCATGGGTGACCCAAGGTAATCAACACATGGAATTTTAGCATTGCAATGGAATAAGATTCCTCCTTGGCAGATTTATGAGAAAGGAGAACCCCAAAAGCATTTCTCCACCCAAAGGAGAAGTGGGAAAGTAGTTATCTGCTACCTTCAAACAGTTACCATTACGGTTATCTAAAGTGAAAAGATGTTTCTTAACAGCCTGTAGAGGTAAAGTAATTAATTCTAATAAATCCATTTTGCTTCATAACAGAATTTTTCATAAATACTTAGGTCTTCTCATTCATGTGGCGCGGAAAGTCAGTCGTTAATGCTAAGAATTCAAAATGTTATAAATTCAATGAAGTGATACAAACAGGAACTACCATCCGTTTGATGAATTGTCAGAATTAAAATCTCTTGGAAACAGTTGTTTCTTTCTTTTGTGTCCTGAGATATATCCTTAGCTCTCATTTCAAATCAATCGAAGCATGGCTACTAGATTTATGAGATTTGATGGAATGAATGACATCACTTCTGATTGGCACAAAATCATGGACACTTATCTAAAGTTATTCGATATGTGGAGCTTTGAAAATAGATTGAAAGCAGAACAAATGCACCATGTGACTGAGAATTTGAAGGAGAGAGGATTAGTCAAAGCCGTTGGTTTCCTTGTTGTAATTCAAGCTCCCAAAATTGTTTGAGAATGCACAACTCACTGTAATTTGGACACTAAGAAAATCCTCTTTCCTGATGGCCCAATGCTACTTTCTATTGATAGAGACTCTATTCAAAACTCTCTCTGTATCCTAGAGCAAGCTGAGTACTCAAAGATGACATACAACCAGGCAGTTACTGGATATTGAGTGAAGAGGGTCATGTGGAAGAAGCAGATAATGAAGACATGGTTTCAGGAGTCGAAGTGTGCCAAGGTAAAGTTTCCCAAAACTCTATATGGCATGAACCTGAATCCAAGGATTATAGACATTCTAGTATTGCTTCATATTATCTGAGGTGAGAGCGATGGACTTAATTTTGTTAAATACCATTTCTTCCTGGTTCAGGTGATTTTCTCCCAGCATCATTTCATTGATTGGGACCTCATGGTAAGTGAGAACCTCTCAAATTCCCTAAATAGAGCTAAGCATCAGAATGATTTCTATATGTCCTTGGTTTAACTATATATTTTGGCTACAATTCAAATTTGGCCAGGGATTCCTAGATTAGAAAAATATCCAAAGGATGTTAAGAGTTATGAGTTCTTCCCCTATTTGCAATTGCATAACAGTTATGATGAGTATGTTAAAGTTAATGATGCATTCAAAATGAGATTGTGTAGGGAGTTACAAGGTTGCCCATAAAGGAGATTTTTTCCAGAAGCCATGGAATTCATCAGTCAATTTGGAGCTTATTTTATCTAGTTTACCAATTTCTCATACATCCAGCTTGCAGGATTCAATGATTTACCTCTGAAGCTATCCAGATATCCAGATGACATGATCATTCTTGTTGAAGTGATGATGCAAGGGGTCCAGGTGAACTTGATCTATTTAGGCGCCTAGAAGAAGGGCTATGATTTCCCCATGACCATTGGGGCTTATAGTTGTGCGTCCCTGTCTAATGCAAAGAATGTTTTGAAAACATTCTCAAAGAGGTTTCATTTAGAAACCTATGATGTCTTGAGGCCACAATATGATCCTGTCAACTATGCTTGAGATTATCTTTAAATGGGTCACACTATCCATCACATTGATGATATTGAAGATTATTGGGCCAACTGTAAGGATGAATTAGAGAGTAGAGAAAGGATCTAGACAAGGTTAACTATTGAACAAATCAAAAAGTTCAAAGTTAACATTGCAATTGAAGGGCTAGAAGATGACAACTAGCATATGCATGATGATACATACATAGAGAAGATCAAGCCCCTTCCCATAAGATCTAAACCCATGCTAGGTGAAGCTATTAATGACTTAGAGACCTTGATGGGTGGGATTTATGGAAGGAAAGAACAATGGGTTGAATGGACGGTAGGCAGGAGAAAGCGGTCAGAAAAAAGGCATCTGTCTTGACAAACACTAGCAAAAGAGACTGGGGGTACACCTGCATCATCTTTGGAAACTATCCTGACTATAACCAAGGATTCAACTCAACCAGTAGGTGGAGGTGATGAACCTCCTGAAAAGATGATTTCATTGGACAAAACATGTGGAGGTGGCTCAGCCCCTATCATTGGTTCCACGAAAGAAGCAATCTCTACAAAATCAGTCATGTTTACGACTGAGTCTGCTAAGAATATAGAAATAGAGAAACCAGCCCAAGTGAGTACCGTGGGCATGCAAGGTGATACCTTGACCCAAGATACTCCAAGGTGAGGGTCTCCTATCATAGTGGAAGTGGGCGAGGATAGTTCCAGTACAATGACCAAAGAATTAGATTAAGAGGATAGAAAGAAACAAAAGGTTGCTCAAGTTGTTAAATTGGTTTTGTCCTCCCCTACTTCAATGAATCCATTTTATTCTAGGCCTAAATCTATTCCTCCAGTCATCTGGAAGCTGTTCTTAGAGGAATTGGTCTCTACCACCAAATTCACTAGTGCGGAGTCATGGATAGAGAAGACTCTAGAGCACAAGAGGAAGATCATAGAAGAGGGAGCTCCCAGCAAGGATACTCTCTCACACGCCCTATAGTCTAGTTCTACTATGAGAAAAGTAAAGAAATAAAAGAACTGATCCACATTAGTCTGAGACCCAGAAATAGGGAACTTTACCATGGAGGTAGTGAATCCCACCAAAGAAGGTAGAATTGAAGATTTGATCGCCTCTAATTTTGAGCTAGAATCATTTGACATGGGACTGGCTCGCTATGATACTAAGGTGGATTGGTGGAAATCAACCAACATTATAATTGAGCAAGATCTTGAGGAACTCAAAACTACTAAAGTCTAACTCAAAGCAGAGGTTGCTGAACTAACTAACTTCATCAGACAGTTAGTTACTCCAGTGGCTAGCATTTTGAGCACCCAAACCACTTTCGACCCCAATGCTACAGAGAATTAGGCTATCATAGCCAAGTTGCAGGAAGACAGGAATTTTGGGCAAATTGGTAAATGATGGATTGAGAGGCTCAAGTCCAAAGGGATGGTAGTTGTTGAGCAGCTAGGTAGGACTCTACTAATGTTGGAGAAAGAAAGAAGCTATATTGAAAAGAATTTTCAGACTCTCACATAAGAGAGGGTAAAGTGTCAAGAATGCATAGTCTCACTGCATGTAGCAGTTAAAATGAAGACCAAGGAGGCACTAAAGGTAGGGATCCTTTAGAAAGGAGTCAAAGATAAGTGGTCATTGAAAAGAGATGATCAAAGTGACCACCATGTAGAAATCTTTCTCTGACTACGCGGATAAGTTGGCAGAGCAGTCCTCTTCTCACTTTGATAAGGTGTCGGAACTCCAACAGTTAAGTGGGTGTATCTATAAAGCTATGGAAGAGTTGAAGGATTAGGTAGATGTGGTTAAGATCCTGACCAAAGATTATACTAGGTGGCTCATTAGATATACCAATGTCCATATCCATAGACATGAAGAGAAAATTCTAGTCATCGCAGCTGTCACCGCCTATAGGGAGAAAATAGATAAGGGGAAGAAAATTTAAAAGTAATATTCCCTCTTGTATTAATTTTTACAGAGCTTGTAATGGATAAACATGTGTTTATTATTTTTGGTTAGGGAAGTTGAACCATATAAGATACCCCTTTTTGTAATGGTCCAACTATGGGATCTATATGTACTATTTTGAAAATCAATACGATGGTCCGCTAAATTTTGGTGTGAGGAATGGCATTTTGCTTAGTCAAATTTGTGTATGTATGAATACCATTTTTTTAACTATTCCATTGCATTGCATTTATCTTTCTATTAATTTGAATGTTTCATTGAAATTGGATTTACAGTTTATGATTGAACCAAAGTTTTGTATTATGATTTGATACAGTAATTAAGGGGAAGTTTTAGTGTTATTCAAACTTTGAGAAATTTTCCTATTAGATAGATTGATTCATTATTGTTTTAATCAGTAACCTCTCATTCTAGCATCCTGCATGATCATTATCTATCATTGTATTACTAATTTTTAGATCTTGTATGATTACTAAAATCTTGAGATTGGCTAGATTTAGTTGAATTTAATCTGTCTGAGCTAGTTCCTGTGTAGGCCTATCTTGGTTTACCTCTTATGCTCTCAGATTAAGAAAATACCCCTATTAGATTAGGAAAGATCAATATCCATTGAATATCATTCATTTAAGGGAGTTGTACCTTTAAATTCAGAGGAAAATAGTTATTCATTTACATTTCCCAACATTTGTATTCAATTATTTCTTTAATATTTGGGTATTTAGAGTTAAAGTGAAGAAGAACAATCTATTTACTAACATACATATATCATTAATATAATATCCTGATAATACATATAACAAAATTACAATACAAAAACCACATCCTCTTAGGTTCCTCGATGTTACTACTTAGAAACACATAAATAAACACTTTACATATAAAGTGGAAACATCACATTAATAATGCAATATCCATTTAATAAACTCATAAGTCCAATAAGAGACTAATCTATTGCATAATGATAAAATTAGATACATAAGATCAATACATTCAATATTAAATCTCCATGTTATCAATATACATGTAAGACTAGTTTACAATTATTTATAAGCATATATGTTTACAATGTTAGAAACTATTTTACATCAGCTGATGCAAATTACAATAATAATCATCTATCAAGAATCTGGTTTAAATATATTTTGAAGATGCAATAATGATGCAAAAACTATCAAAAAGGCATGAACAAAAACCATGAATAAAAAACAAGCCTCAATGAAAACATATTTTCCATCTAACCATGTGGAGCCCTGAAGTCCACTCTCTCAATCTAGCACATAACACAATGCCCAACACCATGCGAAAAGAATAATAAATCACATCACAAGAATACTAAACATGATATGAAATAGGCCCAAAGAATACAATGACATATCAAAAAGATACACATGGGATACTACAAGATTCCATACAATGCTAGAAGAAAACCAAAAGGCTTTCTGAGGAAATCCTAAAGCACAAGCCAGAGAATGTCATTGTGAGTATAAAAATATAACAACCTCTACTAAAATAGGAAAGAGAAGAGATAAGGAAAAGACATGGTTGAGACAAGTGTCTCAACCTAGAGGAAGATGATTTATGATAAAACTCTACAATATACTCTTGGATATGGTAGATTCCAAATTAGAATAAATTATATCTATCTACCTCATTAACAAAGGACAAGGGTTTATCCTTAGCTACTGAGGGAGTTTTTCCGCATATTTTTAGTATTAGGGTTCTGCTTGGAGCTTTAAGGGAATGACCCGCTACTAAGTAGTTCAATACTGACCAATTTAGCATGGGTTCTTAAGACTGGGAGTAAGTATGACACCTACACATATAAGGAGAGTTACTAAAAACATGTTGATACAAAACATACATAAGCCCCTGGTGAAGAGGAGGGGAATCACCATTGCTAATATTATTGCTAAGGGAGGAAAGTAGAAAGCTTGAAACATCAAGTTTCATGAAATTAGGGATATAGTTTAAGAGGGGGAAATAGTAGCCATGAAAGGAAGATTACCTACCCTCTAAATTAAAGTACTTCATAATATATAAAAAAACTAGAGAGAAAGGGACAGGAGGAGAAGACCTATTATACCCATTGCTCGAAGGAAAAATAATAGGCTTCTCACCCTTTTTGAAGAGCTTCTTTTGGAAAATTTGTTATAGTCTCCTCTGCTCTTTCGCTCAACTTTTTCACTACTATAATCTAGACCCATAGCTTCGACTATAAGCTTTGGCATAAGCATAAAATTAACACTACACATTGAAACACTCCCCTACTGCTAGGAGTTGACAAATTTCATTGAGAGATCACTATCAAACCCCTTCATGGAATTAATAAATTTATCAAGTCTGCCTCACTAAATTTATCTCACAGCTCCTAATTTTGGATTATCTCTTTATATTCACGAGGTTCCACCTTCTTCAATAGACATGATCAGTTTCAATTCATGAAAAATACACTAGTTACCATCTTTCTTCATACAAGTAGGTCCTCTCTCCACTAAAATAAAAAGCATCAAAAAAGATGAAACTCATCTTTTACCAAAACCATAAGTTTCTTGAAGGAAAAAATGAGAGTCAAAGCTTAATTAGACATTGTTCTAAGTAAGATATAAGTGACAATTACTCTATATAACCACCTAAACAATCTTTATTTAATGTTAAAAATTAAATTTGCAAAAACATATTGATACCAAAAAACTAACTCTAACTTTTCTTTCCCGGGTTTCCTCTGGAATACTGGAATGAGGGGGTCTTTAAGGGAATAGCTTCTTCTTTTGTGGGAGAACTTATCTCAGTTGATCCCATGATGATAGCCAAGTCCAGACTAGTCTTTACTAGGATCTGTGTCAATCTTGCCCAGTTTGAGAATCTGCCTTTGGCTATCAACATTAACTCTAAGCTGGGTCAGTGTAAACAGGAGGTAACCTTTGAATTGCTCCTATTTTCTTTCTTTGTTTTTCAAAAAATGGGTCACTGGGTGAAACATTGTAAAAAAAAAGCTCCTAAGGTTTCCCCTCCAACTGTGTCTGAACCTAAAATGACCTCTGGAAAAGTTTGGAAGGAGGTTAAAGGTGACAACAACAGTAAAAATGTAGCTTCCAAGGAGAAAATGGAGTCTAACAAGACTCCTGTGTTGGATGAGGGTGAAATTAATGATCTGGTATCACATTTGTCAGCTTCTGTAGCAGTCTCTGATAAGGAGACAGAATCAAGTGAGAATATCTAGAAGACCCTTGATCCCTCAGAAACCCCTGAGAACCTGGTTGGTATGGGTCCTTTTGATGAGGAATCTACACCAATGGTGGTGTTGGTCCCTTTTCAAGAAGATATTTTTAGTCTTAGACCATTAGAGGACAAAGTTCTTGTTGAAGAT
Source organism: Thuja plicata (assembly GCA_018584345.1). Taxonomy (NCBI): domain Eukaryota; kingdom Viridiplantae; phylum Streptophyta; class Pinopsida; order Cupressales; family Cupressaceae; genus Thuja; species Thuja plicata. The sequence continues at coordinate 762,260 of MU226242.1, forward strand.
CTTAAAACTGATGAAGATGATTCATCCTCTATTCTTGATACCTTTTCGGGTTTCAGTGATGAAGATCTAACTGCTAGAGAGGAACCCATTAATGGGACAGGAACCTAGACTATTCATAAAGGGAAGCAACAGAAAAGGAGAGAGAAGAATAAGGAATTTACCACTAGTCAAAGTAAAGATGATGGAGGACTCAAACTAAAAGTGGATGTTGGTTCTCATAAAAAGACCCAAGGCAGATACACTAACAGAGAAGTCAGAGAAAGATAAAGCAAAAAGGACATTGCCAACGGTAAGCAACTTACTATTCAGGGAACCTGTACTCTAGTTAAAAAATGAAGTTCATCTCATGGAATATAAGAGGGTTGAATGCCCCTCATAAACAAAACATTCTCAGGAATCTGGTAAGAGATCATAAACATGATATTATTTTTGTTCAAGAAACTAAGATGAGTAAAGAGAAGGTGGAATAAATAAGAATTTTTAAAAATAATGGGGTAGCTGGCTTTAGCGCTAAAGGGGCCTCAGGTGGGGTTGCTATATTCTGGAACCTGAATAATGTTAGGGGTTCTGTGGTTTTAGAAGATCTTAATTGTGTCATTATAAATTTTCTTCATCCTAAGCTGGATTTTGAATGGGTTGCTACTACCATTTATGCCCCCAATACCAAATCTGGTAGATCTCTTTTTTGCAAGAAAATTGATAACCATAGAAAAGCTTTCTTGGATCTACCATGGCTAATCATTAGGGACTTCAACTACCCTATAAAAGACAATGAGAATTCTGGTGGAGTTGGTAACCAGAATATTTTGGATGGGAGAATGGAGCTTATGGAATTCATTAACAAACAAGATTTGTTTGATACGGAGCTTAAGGGTGTTAACTTTACTTGGTCTAATAGAAGGGTTGGCAAAGACCTCATTCAAGTTAGATTAGACCATGCTTTGATCAGTGGTTGTGGGATAAATAATTTTGGTTGTCTGTTGTCATCTCTTTTGAAGATTGGATCTGACCACTTCCCTATTTGCTTCAGTGTGGATCCTATTACTAAATAGGGTCGCGCCTGCCTTTCAGGTTTGAAAAATTTGGGTGGACCATCTTGAGATGGAGTAGAATATTAAAGACTGGTGGAAGGTTAAGATTCATGGCACTGCAATGTTTAGAGTGGTTAAGAAACTTCTCAGCGTTAAACAACATGTGAAGATATGGAGCAAAACTATTTTCAGTGATATTTTTAAAACCAAAAGTTAGCTTAAAAAATATCTTGATATTATTCAAGAAACTATACAAAAGACTGGGTTGATAGTAGAGCTGAGGGACAAGGAGGAAAGCATCTTGGCTAAAACTCATAATGTTATTTCTAAGGAAGAATATTATCGAAGGCAAAGATCAAGGTCTATTTGGCTAAAAGATGGAGATAAGAATCCCAGATTCTTCCATTTATCTACTTCTAAACACAGAGCTTCTAACAGAATTTCAAAACTCAAAGTGGAGGAAAGGGAAATTTCTAATGACAGAGATATTTCTCAGGTTATGATCAATTTTTTCTCTTCCTTACTTTCAAAAGATCCTAATCTTGATTTGGTGAATCAGAATGCACTTCTCAATAACATTCCTTTCATTATCAATGAGTCAACTAATCATGCTCTTGTAGTTATTCCCTCTCAGGAAGAAATCAAGGTGGCAGTCTTCTCTTTTGAAGGTGACAAATCCCTTGGCCCGGATGGGTTTCCTATGTTTTTCTTCCAAAAATTCTGGCATATTTTTGAAGTGGACATCTGCAATGCTGTCAAAGAATTCTTTGGCTCCAAATCCCTACTTAAAGAGGTAAATGTGAGATTTCTTTCTTTGATCCCTAAGAAGCCTGGTGCCAATTCAGTGGATGCTTTTAGACCAATCAACCTTTGCAATTTAGTCTACAAAATTGTCTCTAAAGTTCTTACCTCTCGTTTGCTAACACTTCTTCCTCAAATTATTTCCCCACAACAAAGTGGCTTTGTGCCTAGCAAGCAGATTCTTGATTCAATTTTGAAGGTTCATGAGGTTATCTACTCTACCTAGATTTCTCTTAATTCTGGTTTCCTCCTTAAGTTGGATCTTTCAAAGGCCTATGATTGAGTGGATTGGGATTTGTTGATCAAATTTCTTAGATCCTTTGGGTTTGGAGAAATATTCCTTCAATTGATTTTTCAGCTTATTAGTACATCTACAACTACCATTTTGATCAATGGATCTCCTTCTAGGTTTTTAAACCTTCCAAGGGTTTAAGGCAAGGAGATCCTCTTTCTCCTATCCTCTTCTCAATTTTGGCTGAATGCTTGGGGCACCTTTTTTAGAAGATTGCCTCGAATGGGTCTTTTAAAGGCCTTTCCCCTTCGTCAACTTCTAGTCCTTGCTCGCATGAATAGTTCATGGATGACACCATCATAATGGGTTTTTCCTCTATTTAGGAAGCTAGGACTATCAAAATGGCTCTTACTACCTATACCCTTGGCTCGGGTCAAATAATCAACTAGGATAAGAGCTCCTTATATTTTATTAATACTCCTAAGGAAAGGCATCATAAAATTGCTAGAACTATAGGCTGCAGAATTGAGTCTCTTCCTGCTACCTATCTGGGTCTCCCTATTGGTCTTAAACCTCCAGAATATTTCTGGAGTGGTGTTGTTGACAAATTTAATAGGAAGATGGCTGCTTGGAAAGGAGCCATCCTGAGCCAAGCTGGAAAACTTCAGATCCTTAAGGAATCATTGCAAAGTCTCCCTGTCTATGCTTTCAGTCTCTTCAAGATCCCTGGGAAATATGCTGACATCATTGAAAAAATCTAGAGAAATTTTCTGTTGTCGGGAGTGGAGGAAAAAGAGAGATTTTCTTAAGTTTCTTGGGACATGGTTTGCACACCTAAAAAGTGGGGGGGGGCTAGGTATCTTCCCTATTAGAGCTACCAACTTGGCCTTACTGGCAAAATAGATTTGGAGAATTTTTGGTGTTAAAAGAGAATGGAATGATATAATTCATAAAAAAATACCTCTTCTCCTTTTCCCATATTTCAAATTTTTTGAAAACTAACCTAAAAGTGCATGGATCTTTCATCTGGAATAGCATCCATAATGCTAAGGATGGGGCTTTTAAAGGGGCTAAGTGGTTTTTAGGAAATGGCAAAAAAATTCATTTTTGGGAAGACTACTAGATAAAAGATTATCCTCTAAATTCTATTGCTGCCTTTCAACCCATTATTAATCAGCATATTCAGAGATATAGAGCTATGGTCAGGGACTATTGGAGGAATGGCTCATGGATTGATTTGTCCCTTTCTTATGAAATGTTAAAACCTCTTATGCTTGACCTAGTGATCTAGAAGGTTAAGATTTCTAGTGAAGACAAACTCCTTTGGGGAGTTCTTCCTTCTAGAATCTTCACAGTTGCTTCCTGTTCTGAGCTTTTATTAAAGCAACCGAATCCTCTCCCCTTTTTGGCTCAAGTGTGGGACAATTCTTTAATTCCTAAAATTAATATCTTTTTTTGGCTAGTTTTGCAGAATAAAATCTTTACAATTGACAATCTCCAGAAACAAGGAATGATGCTGAGTAAAAGATGCTTTTTATGTAAAAATGCAGAGGAAATGGTTTTCCATCTGGCAATTGATTGTAGATATGCTTGGGAGGTTTGGAATGAGTTATTACAATGCTGGGAGATTAAGTGGTTTTTTCGCAATAACATGGAAATCTTTTGTAATTAGTGACGAAAAGTAGAATCCCCCATTGATAAACATTTGTGGAATATTATTCCCCCCCCATGTAATATGCTAGTTATGGAGAGAACACAATGATAGAGTCTTTAGGAACATTGATCTTCCGTCAAAAGTGATTGCTGAGAAGATAAAGAGAAGTATTAACGAAAAATTCAAGATGTCATGTGGTAGAATGCTAGATTTCAATGCTAGTGATATGGGTGTGAGGATGGATAATCACAAACCTCATCCTAGAGAGAATGCCATCTGGCTTTCTCCTCCGTCGGGATGGATAAAAATTAATTTTGACAATGCTGCGAAGGGAAACCTTGGCCCATCTTGTTGTGGGGGCCTCATCTGTGATGACATGGAAAATAGCCTAGCTACGGTAGCTTTACCTATTGGGGTGCAAAAAAACCACATGGCGGAGGCCATGGCCCTTCTTTAAAAGCTAAAACTTATCAAGAAACATATGGCACAGAAGGCGTGGGTCGAGGGTGACTCAGTCAATATTTTAAAATGTATTACTGACAAGACTAAGCCATCATGGACAATTAAGGAGATCATTGAGGAGGCTAGGATCATAATTAATTCCTTTAATCAAGTCATTATTTCTCATGCCTATAGGGAAGATAATGGTATAGTGGATGAGTTGGCCAATTTTGTAGTTAAGGCCAGGGACATTGTGATTTGGCACAATTATAAAAATTTGACCGTCGATATCAAAGCCAAGTTGGCCTTTGACAAATCCTGAAGCAAGAGGGTTGATTGGGCGTATCTTGAGAAGCTATTATAATTAGATAGTTTTTAAAAAATTAGAGGAAAATGAGGACGGAAAGTGGTGTCTTTTCCAAGAACTCTAATTATAGACATGAGCTAACCCTTGTTAATTTCAATGTTACCAGTTTTTATAACAGTTGGATTCTCTCTACATTTTTTACCGTCTGTGTGAGCTGTGCGATCATGAGAGGTGGGCTTAACTGCAAAGAGCCAAAGGACTGTGTCAAATGGAGAAAAAATTTAGAAGCTTGGGATATTCTTGAGAAGGGGGGTCTTTCCACCTACATGGAAAGATTGCATGGGGCGAAAGACAATGCTACCAAATTATTTGTTGATTCCTAAAAAAGTGGGGCTGTTACCATAGCAGGCATCACTATGAACATCATGGAGGATTTCATAGCTGAGATTTCTGGGCTTAGCATGAAGGGCATCAAATTCTTCCAGGACAATAAGGTATCATGAAGAAGGAGAAGAAGGAGAAGAAACCCATTCTTCATGAAAGGTTGATTCTATTAATTGTAGAACACATAATGAAGATGGCTAGTGTAAGCCCTGTCATAACCCTGTCTAAATCTGGTTTGGGTAAAAGGAGAATTAGGGATGTGAATGTGAAAGATAAGAGTATGACAGGTAAAAAATTAAAGAAGGATAAGGAGACTACCATGGATATGGAAACCTCTACTGACAGTGTGGAAGGCTATGATAATATGGCTGATTCCACCGAGGAAGATAGTTTCTCTGCTTCTTGAGTCTCAAATCCAGTTTCGGAGGAGAATGATAATACGGATGAAGAGGTTACGGGCTCTATGGACAAAGGAAAAACCTTGGATAGCAGGAAAAAAAAAGAGGATAAGAAGAAGGAGAAGGATGTGGGAGGTCAAAAAGTTCCAATTGTGGTTGAGTATGACAGTTCTAAAGACCATGATGTGCCTATATCTCTGAAGCTTGAAGTAGTTATGGATTGTGGTCAGGACGCTCAGAAGGATGCGATGGAGGTGGAAAATACTTCCCTTGCCAAGGAGTTGACTTTACCAATGGGGAAGATAGACAATTCCTCTGGTAATTCTTAGAACATCCCTTTCATCAAAATCGCGGACTTGCAGGAAAGAAATGTTCAATTACCGAGGGATGACATGGATGATAAGCTCGATCCACCCTTTGGGGTTCCCCAAACGGCCAAAGTTGCTTCCATGTACTCCTTTCAGTTAATGAAATGGGTGTCCAGGAGATCAAGAATTTAAACCTTAAGCACCATTTGATGTTGCTAAAGTGGACTCTCTACAGACTCAGCTAGAGTCTGGCCCTAAAACTATGGTGGAAAAGGTTACTAATGATGAGGACAATAATGTGCAGCAGTTACTAGCTATAATGGAAACCATGGAGAATACCATGAAAAAACACATGCAAGACTACAACAATTTTATGGGTTTGGCCATGGATTGTTTCCTGACCATTAAGGTTGAGCTGGATACTAGGTCCCCTAGTAAAAAAATAGAGGATATCATAGAGAACCTAGAAGATCATGGCCCTAGAAAATGCACTAGATCAACAAGAAAGAAGAAAATTCATGAAAGGATCCAGGAACTCTCAGAGTTCAATGCAGCAATAAAGAAGATATCTAAAGCAAAGTAGGAAGCCGATGAGGCTTGTAAGGAGCTTTTCTAGGGCTCTAGTTTCTAGTTCTAGTGCTTTGTCCTTTTTGTTGGTCTCTAGCTTTTGCTTTTTTCCTAGTTTTTTGTTGTTAGTTTTGGCTTTAGCGTACTAGTTTCCAGTCCTGTTTCTTTTTGGAGCTCTTCAATGTTTAAAATTTTATTCTAGCTTGTAAGGTGTTTTGGGTCCCCATTCAAAACCTATTTTTCCCTGCAATCAAAAACTCTCACTTTTCTTTATATTGCTTAGTAAATTATAATAGTTTTATTTAAATAAGATATAATGTATTTAATCTATTTAAATCTTATAAAATCTATATGTTAAATTTATTTAATGTATTTAGTGGTC
>MU226242.1:768995-790026 GCA_018584345.1 Thuja plicata
AAAGTTTAGTGTGGTTTGCAGAACATGTCATAAGTTGTATGGACATCATGTGATATTAAATTCTTAAAATTAAGATATATGTCACAATTATACTTAGAAATCTTATCAAGTTGATCAAAATGAAGTTAATTGCCAATGGTTTGGATAAATTATAATAACTTGTACAAACATACCTAGATTGTAATTTCTTCAAATAAGATATAAATGAGAAGTATACTTCACATCCATAACAAGTTGATCAAAATAAAGTTCAATGCCAATGGTTTGGATAACTTACAATAACTTATATGGACATTCCCCAAATCTATGTTCTTGAATTTAAGATATGAGTGACAATTATACCTCCAATATTTAACGAGTTGATCTAAATAATGTACAATCTAATAGCCTAGATAATTTGAGATTACTTGTATAAAAATCCTTTGATGTTACCTTCCTCAAATTTAGATATAAGTGACAATTTTGTTTATAACCTTAACAAGCTAATCCAAGCAAAAATCAATACCACTGTAAATAATTTACTTTCTTTAGTGCTAGTATAAATAATTTAAATAAATGAAACTTCACCTTAAAAGTATACCTCAACTATCTTTAATTAAATTTAAAAATTAATTTTTTGAAAATATTTTGTTTACTCTACACTAATCTTTATTTATCTTTGTATTATAAAGTAAATTTTAATTTTTGATATTTAAATAAGATCTAACATATTTAACATATTAAAACCATATAAAATCTATATGTTAAATCTATTAAATCTATTCACATAAATAATAAGTAATCTATGATAGGTTATTTATTTATATTTTGCAATTTGAAATAATTTATTTATCAGAGGAATTTGATGGGGTAGACGGTGCCTTTGGGACATGAAAGTAAAAGCCTGTACCAAAACAATTGCCAGGTGATCGAGTGGGAAGCGGCCTCTCCTCATGAAGGGGGCAGGCAATTGATATAAATTGTTCTGGAAGCACCATGATTACCACTTCCTGCTGAACCCACACTAGTTGTTTTATAAACACATGGAAGTACCACGATTACCACTAGAGGGTAAGAGCACAATAAACTGTCACCCTTTTACAAAGGAAAAGGTTAAAAACAACGAAACTATAAAAATTCAAGGGCATAAAAGTCACATTTCTGTTGAGAATTTGAAAATGATGTAAACTAGTGAAATGTGTGAAAAAGGATGAATTTTATGCCTATAATTTTTATTAAAAAAATTGAATAAAAATCAATATGTTTTGTGAACTTTTTAGGTCTATTTTTCATTTCCTGATAAAGATAGCAAATGAGGGAGTTTACATCCCACCAAATCATTACAAGTAAAACATTGTTTTTTCCTCTAATTTTAGAATACGTTTTAGATGACTTGAATAGATAGTGTAGGAAAAAAGAAAGAAGTGTTTTGGATCTATAGTTTTCCTGTTATAATTATTCAAAGTTGAACTTAACTTAAATCAATATTTTTCTATGATTTTAAACTTTTTTTGAATTGATTTTGCATTTTTTATATTTTCCAAATCAATGACTTCTCAAAGCTTTATATACCTAAATGTAGTTTTTAGCAAATTTGTTCAATGTTTTGTAATCGAAACAATATAAAATTTTATATGTCAAGAATCATCATTCCCAGATGTAGAAAAGGGTACTTTTAGTTTTTTACATTTTCTATTTTGAACATAGAATGGAATAGCATAAGTGCAAACTTGTGGATTTTTTGTGTGTTTTAGAGGTTTGGCTAATAATATGGCATGCCACCTAGGTAGACTTGGCCTAGTCAGACTCAGTCGAGTCCTACTATCCCTTGCATTGGCTTCCACAGGAGCGTAGTATGCCACATAGGTGCCATTCAGTGCTGCAATGTAGCTACATGGACTCATGCATGTTAGACTCGACTGAGTTTGACTGGGCCGAGTCTAACTAGGCCGAGTAAATCAAGCTATCTTAAAAGGTGACATTTTATTGTGCTTTTACCCTAGAGTCCAGAATTCTTATATGTAGATCACATATTAATAAATTTTGTAAAAAAACCATCTACACCAACTTTGTGAACATGAAAATGATTTGGCCGGTAAAATGGTAGACATGGAACACACAAGATAACCCTAATGTGTTTTTGGAAAGGAAGAAGTCGAATGCAATGGATTCCACATCAAATGAAGAGAATAAAGTTATGTGAGCCAAGGAGAAATTGAAGGGACATGGCCGAATCTAATAGGGAAGTATCTATTGTGGCTGAATTTTCTACTCATCAAAACCACCATCCATCAAATGGGACTTCAATTGTTAGCAAATGTTGTAGCTACCTTTGAAGAAAACTAGATTTCTTTATCACATTTATCCCAGAGTGGCAAGGTCCATATTCTCAAGTGGGAAAACATATCTGCCTAATGAGATATGTAGATTTTTGAAGGAGAAGGAAATGTGGGAAGTACATAGGGATTCCCTAATGGAAGAAAAAAAGTGGTTACATATGTAGATCTCTCATTTAGAAACTAAACTTCTACCTGAAAAGGACATCAGAAGAAAACATAGAGTGATAGAATCAAATATCTCTCTTAGAGTGAATGATATGAATGTATGTGTTATTTTTTTTATTTTCAGTCTATTTGAGTTTCACTCTGAGGAATGTTGTAGTGATGCTTATGCAGAAGGTTATTTTTCCTATTTCAAATACATTTTTTAATTACATTTTTAAGTGTGAATTGAGAAAAGTGAGCTTTAATGCAAAAAAAAAAAATAGCATATCATATTGATCGAAATATATAATTTAAAACAATGTAACATATAAAACAAGTTTGTAATCCCAAATAGTAGGTCAAGACTATGATTCCAAAAAAATTCTCTCTAATTGCTAGTGCTTGAAATTAAATTGTAGGAAAGACCATTACAATCATGAATGCTCTTTTGCAATTTAAAGGAATAAATTAAACCTAAAATAGGAAACAAATGTAGTTATTTTGAGTCTTGATGTTATTTCGTAAATTTTCTCTTTCGATGGTTCTAATCGATTAAATCCATTCTATGGTTTATTAGTTCATCCAGTTATTAATATTGTTTCTATAGGTTTATTGTAATTTGCAATTGTATAACAATTGTATAAATAGTCGGTAATTCTAGAGTCTCTGAAATTAGGGTTGTAATGTCTAAGGTTAGGGTTTCATATTCTAAATAAATTATTAGAGTAATTTGGTTTGATGAGGTAATGTTGTTGAATGAATGTTTTCCCAAAAAAATGTTGAGTGACCTAGAGATAAATGAGAATTTGATTTAAATTTTATACTTTATTGTTTAATTTGTACAAATAAATAATATGGATGTCACTTTTAATCTAATTGAATAAATAATAAAAATAAAAAACAATAAATAGCATAAAAAAAGAATGAGAGAAACAAAAACAAAATGCTAAATCTCTTATAAAATTTCAAGAATGCCAAAAATAGTCATTGGTCAATCAAATAACACCGAAAAATGATATTATTTCTCAAACAACATAATTTAAATATTAAAACAAATAGAGAAACATAAATGTAAAGTTAATACCAAGAACACAAAACATAATAGACTTGATTTTATCATGGTTCGGCAATATGCCTACGTCCACACTCAAAGTAGGGAATTCTATATTAATCCAATCTAGAATACATACAATGATACAATCCAATCATGCAATACATGAAGTTGCCAACAAACATTTATAGAGAACTTTTCTAATACAAAGAGACAGAGGAAAGTGACCGGTCATGTGACCATTGGGCTTCACATCCCAACAATCTTCCCCTTGAAGTCCAACAAGAACAACCATGCATTGTTGCTTCCCCTGCTTCCTATTCTGAATCTCAGAAAATAGTGAGACCTTAAGAAGATCTCAACTTCGCTAGACTCTATTCCAGCACACTCTGAATGAGTTTTCTCCATGTCAGATCAAAATCAAAATATCTTTCAGAAAAAAAATCTTCTCAAGATGGATTTTTGGCCACAAAATCACCCATAAATTCATAACTAGTTTTTACAGGTGCAAAATTATCAAAACTACCCAAACTATGAAAACTACGTAATTCAACTTTTAAATTACAAAAATTACCCCCAATAGATTGAGAGACAAAGATATTCTCCCCAAAATTGCCCTACGTAGACTGTGGGAGCGTAAGATGGTTGGAAAAATCATCCAAATATTGTGACTTCTAGGGGACACTTATACACAAGTGCACTCCTTCATGTTGTGAATACACATTTAATTGTGCGTTGATGACTTCACTATAAAAAATGACTTGACCATCATCACCTGTAGAAAATGGGCTGGAGTGGACAGATTCCTCATCATGGTATAACCCACGCACCTCATACACCGTGGGAACTCTATCCTCTGAGTGAAATAAATCACTGCAACTGTGATTGCTTTCCTACCTATAATAGTATTATTTGTCTTCTTCCTTAAACTGTGACTATCACTTGAGCCACCCAAATCATCACAAAACTGCATTTATTTTTTACAATATGCAGTTGGGAGTTGTGTACTAGGAAGAGTACTATACTGAAAATTAAAGCCACTATTATTTTCAAGTGCTTCAGAAATCTCTTTTCCATCCATCCTAGTTACCAAGTCATCCACTCTAGTGACCAAGCCTTTCAAGACAAAGTCACTGCTGTGATATGTTGGTAGTTTTGAATTAACCGTAGCTAAATGAGGACTTTGTTCATCTCCATGATGATAATTAAAATGAGACTGATTTGAAATGACATGGTCTATGTACTCGAAACCTGCGGTTTCTTTGGGCATGATATGATGGTCTTTGGCACAATTTTTTTGATGATAGAATGATTCAATGTCAAAGTCCCATGCAATAAGAAACTCATTGCTTTCAACCTTGGTAGTGACTGTAGTGTCCTCATTGGCCATTTCACCTGTATCTACAGGAGACTCTGCTCCTAGTCATCCCATGATCTTATTCCCAAATGCAAAATTAGGAAGTGGCTTTACTATCTGGTGCCACAAATTTATTGGCAAATGAAACATATTTCTAGGTTTTTCCTTATGTTGCTTCATATTGCAAACTATGGCACAAATAGTTTTAGGCAAACTCTTACCTTTACTGTAGCATGCCAATATTCTCTTTAGAAAGGTGGCCTCATACTTTTTATTCCCCATTGAATATATTATATGAAAGATGTTTTGACTCCCCCTCATGGAATACCATCTATGCACATCGATACTAGCCTTCAACAATCCCATTGACCTCCTATTGCCCAGCTCTTCCACTTCCTCTGCCAAAAGCCTCTAGTTTTTGTTCACTATCATAGTGTGTGACTTCCCAATCTTATTACCCCAATAACCCCTCCTTACTAGAATAATAGATAGTTTGGCCAAGATCAAAACCCCAAGAATTGTCATAGCAACCTCCTTGCTGCATTTGACGCCTAGTCCAACATTGCCATTGCAGTCACGAGAAACTTCACCAGTATCCACATGGCTGGGGTCATTGATTTTGACTGACTCAAAGACAAAACCTTCACCCCCAGTCACTTTCTACTAAACTGGTAAAGTACCAACAAAATCCAAAACACCTAAACCCACATTAGTCTTCAACACTTCCCTGGGTGCCTCCATCACCTTAGAGAACTCCGCTCCATAGGAAAGGTGAGTGATGGCCACATCGTCTAGCACTAGGTTTTCCCTGATGAGGACCGAGACATAAGAAAGGTGATTGATGAAAGGAAACACCTTCTTATCATACTCTAGCTATTTTATAATTCTCTTCTCCTCAGCATCAATAACGTTGACTACACTAGGACAAATGGTCCCTTCATTATTTGATGAAATTCTACTGAACCTTACAATTTGCATTTTCTCAAGCATGGTATTTGACATAGGAAAAAATCTCGCAAACCTCCTCTTCTTGTTCCTCAATGAACTATCCCACTTTTAATTGAACAGAATAGAGAATTTCCTCTTTAATCCAGTTGTAAGACAAACTGCTTCGACTGCCCCAGATGACAGGGAAGTAAGAAAAATTTAGACCCCTCTACTATTTTTATTTCTTCGAGGTCCATAATAGATTCAACTCTAGTCTCAGTCGTGTGACTATATGATTTTAAATGATTAAGATAGTTCCTCTCAATATGACCCTCCTCTTTACATTGATAACATTTATTTTTCAAATCCCCATCTTTATAGTCTCTAGTCCAATGACCAGTATTTCCACAGTTAAAAAGCCTTCCAAAATGAGGAGACGATGATGAAAGAATTTTCTTCTTTTCAGACTTGCCTCTATCAGGCCTCTCCCTTATCTTGTCACCTCTCCAATGATCATGTTCAACACAAGTAGCAAGATTATCCTCATTTTTCCGGCCATCCCACCAATGTACATGGCATTTTGTTTTAGCCTTCACTTGCACAAGATTATTCACTCTCGAATCTAAATGACCATGAATTTCTTCAATGACTAAAACAGCTAGAACATCATTCTTCTCTTTTTGTCCATCAATCCCACCAATGGACACCACGCCTTGGAAACATCTCTTCTCAATACTTCACCATAGATTTGATACCAATTGTAAATATTAAAACATAATAGACACAATTTTATCATGGTTTGGCAATATGCCTACGTCCACACTCAAAGTAGGGAATTCTATATTAATCCAATCTACAATACATACAATGATACAATCCAATCATGCAATACATGAAGTTTCTAATAGACATTTATAGATAACTCTTCAAATATGAAGAGACAGAGGCAAGTGACCAGTCATGTGACCGTTGGGCTTCACATCCCAACACATAACTGTTCTTAAACAAATTTTTTTGGCAGCTTTCAACAGGTTTGCTGCTTATGGCATTTGAAATGCCTGATTCAAGAAAGATGCTACATAGGAGAAAATTCCAATTGCCTACTACCAAAATTTTATTTTGGTAACTGAATGTTTATGCATTTTATTTTTATTTTGGTAATTAAATGCTTATGTAGTTTATGTGCATTTTTAATTATCTGTAATACTTTTTTACTCGAAGATAACAAGAAACAAAAAGTAATCTGAAATTAAATTTACATAAACTATGCCTAAAATTGACTTACTAAACATAGAACCTAGCATGGTGGTGGCATGTCCAACTACATGATGAATCTTATTTTTGCATTACAATGATCTATGAGAACTCAAGGAGTAGCATCAATTATCGATATACTTCCCAGTGATGTTAAGAGGGCTGATGTCAAATAAAGAACTGTTGCAATTTCTTTGGTGAAGACATGTATGCAAGTTGTTCATGAGTTGTGATTTATTAAAATTTACTTCCTTCTTTGTACCAAATTTATGATGATACAATATTTTGAAATCAAAATCTATAATCCTACTACGATGGACTAGATTTATTGCTAACTTGATGACAGTCATGTTGTCACAAAAAAACAATATAATCTATAAATTAGCTGAACTACCAATTTCTTCTACATTATTTCTAATTCAAAGTGTTTGTGTACCTACTAGACAAGTGCAACATTCTCTACTTCTATGGATGAAAGAACAACAATGCTTTTCTTTTTCAGGATCCTAGTGCCATAAGAGAAATAATTTTTAGATGTAGACTTATACAAATCTAAATAACCTCAAATAATTTTTAGAAGTAGACTTATAGACATCTAAACAACCTCCCCAATGCACCACTAAAGCCAATACAATTAAATTTTTATGAAATGTAATAATGAATAGAAAAACTTACAGCATTTCTCACATACCTCAAAACTGTCTTGGCTGAATTCATGTGTATTTTTAATGGATTTTTCATGTACCTTGGAACAAGTGAAACTAAATGTACAATTTCCATGACCACATCGAGTGTAGTATGGGTTACAATCAACCATATCAAATTCTTCAGCATATGATTTTCATACTTTTTTTGGCAAATGAAAATTTAATATTTAATTTCATAAACCTCTATTCCTTTAAAAATATTACATATGACCTAGATACTTCATCTCAAAGTCATTTTTATTAGCATTTTTTCACCCATCCTTTATCTTAAAACTACTACCCTCATACAAAAAACTATCAATGTAAAAAATTATAATAAGAATATCATTACCTTCTTACTTTTAGTATATCAAATTTTCATTCTTACTTCTCTTGAAGTGATTATCATAGAAATATCCATCTATCCTAGCACACCATGCTCTTGGTGCTTTCTTGAGGTCATAAAAAGTCTTCTTCAATTTGTATACATGACACCCTTAGACATCAAAATCGTGTGGGTATTGTCCATACACTTCCTCTTCTATGTACCCATTAAAAAATGCACTTTTAATGTTAATACACTTTATGCTCAAATTATTTTGAGCTACTAATAAAACCAACATTTTTATAGCCCCTTACCTTCCTACTAGTAGAAATGTATGTTTATAATCAATGCCATAATTTGGGTGAATCCTTTATAAACTAATCTTTCCTAATATCTTTCAATTCTCCAATCATTCTTAAATTCATTCTTGTAGAACAATTTGGTGTCAATATTTTCTTGTATTTTTAAAGCTCTATAATCTCTTAGTTTCACTCTTATGGATGGAATTCATCTCTTATTGCATTTCTTGCATTTATCCCTCATTATTACATTCTTTTAGAAACCATAATGGTTAAAAAGTATCCTTGGTAAATAAAGAAAAGTTAACTATCTCACCTCTTTGATTTTGTTCATGTGCTTGATTGGCAATCCTTTGGTATATTATCACTCAATCTTCTTGCCTTCCTTGTATAACTTGGAGTTGAAGCTGGAGATGCACTTGGAATTGATGAACTAGATGAAATGATACATTGTGGACTTGTAACACTTATTATTGAAACATTAGTGAGCTTCTCTTGATCAATATCATCAATATTAATATAATTCTAAATATATCTTGACTTCTCAACATGGCCCTTTTGTGACAAAACACTTACCCTTCATAAAAAAAATCATATCTTGTGATGTCCCCTTTCTAAAATATGATTTAATAAAAAATATAATCATATCAAAATTATTAAAATTTATAATTAAGGCTTATGATTTGATCACTTCTGATGATCTACCATGTTAGGAGTATCTTTGAAGACCTATTAAAGTCTACTCTATTAAGAGCTTTAGCAACACTGTTTAGTGAGCACTCAGTTAAGAGATTTACAATAGGATTGTTAAATCCACCTTCCTTGAAAGGATTTTTACTTTTGCTTCATTTTTTAGAACATAAGAAAATTACTCATTTGACCTGAGTGTATGCAATCTAATACTGTTGATTACAGATCCATTCAAGATTACATGTATGTATGTATCACCTATTGTGATTGAATAATACCTCTGTTTCTCAGTAGCCTCTATTCTTGATTCTTGATAATCAATTTCATATTTTTCTATTCTAGTTCTTGAAACTTTTATTCTAATCCATAGATGTGCTTGTTGGCTATAGTCATCCTCTCCTCATTGATTTAGAATGATTACAACATCTATTTATAAAATAGATTGACCTAATTAAGTTTCTCATAAAACAAACTTAACTCTATGATCATAGGTTTACAACTTTACCTTGATATCCTAGTCAGCATGTTTTCAATCAGTTAAACTAATTAAAACAATTACAATAATGTTTCTTGTCCCTTAATTAATGGTTTAAAAAAAACTCTATAAATATAATATGAATGTTTTATCTGACGTGGAAGTTAGATCCACTTTTTCTGGGATGTAACTCACTTTTGGTGTCTGATGCTCGATTTTCTTTTAAATCAATTTGACTATCTATTGGGTTGCATTGTTTTGTTCCTTCAGTTTGCACTATGCCTGTTCTCTCAGTTAGCACTGTATCTTCTTTTCAGGTTCCCTTGTTAGTTTCCTCCTATCGGGTTCCACTTTATCTGTCGAGTATCTCTTGAACTTAACACATTTGGTGTTCTCTAATATCTGTACTTTCGGTGATCTCTGAAAGTTTTTCATTCGGTGTAGATTTTTCTTGAAGGTTCATAAACTATTTTCCTTTTGTATACTAACGGAAAAATAATGTCTTCAATATCCCCCTTTGACATTAGTATCAAAAACTGAAATATGCATGAATACTAAAGTGTTTAGCATGTACACCATGTATATATCTTGTCATTATATGACTCCCCATAATAGTATGCATTATACTACATATGTACATGTATACTTATAGTTTCCTTTCTTTATTTCTCCTTTTCACCTTATTACGATCATATCATTTCTCCCATTTTTTATATTAATGACAAAGACGTACAACTTACAAGTTGTCAAACATTTTGAAAAAATGTGTAACTTACAAATTGTCTAGAATGTGGGGATGAGAGATTGTCATTTCTTCCATCATCTATTCTCATTTCTCTTTAAGGTGTTCCAGAGCCATGTGCTCTAATTGTATTCTAACATGCATATGATAAATATTTTCTAGGAAACACATTTCTATGGTGGTTATCAGTGTTCTTGCTAGTGTCATATATAGTTGTAGTAATGTGAGATTGGGTAAAATTAGAGCTTGGATCTTGGTTACCTCATCTCTAAAATTTGATTCTACATTTTAAATGTCTTGTCTAATCTTTCTTTCTTGCTTTAGCTGTTCATAGTGCAATTTGATTGCATCTTCACTGTTAGTGCGACCTTGTGCACTTGTTTGTAGATCAACATTGATTTGTGCTACCTTCTCACTATACTCCTTACTGATTTGATCTAAAGTGCATAAATTTCAGATTAAGGTTATAGCTTCTGAAATAATGGGGTCTAATGTACTTACAAGTTTAGACAGCTTCACCTTGTTCTCTGCCACTTCTTGGCTAATTTTCTCTGCTAGTTTGAATTGAAATTAATGTTCTTCTGATTCTTTAATTGCCTTTTCAGCATCTAAAATATGAGATGTGATAGCTTCTGTGAGAATGACCAATTGATTAAGTATAGGAGTATCTTGATCAATGTTAGTGTTAGGTACTATCTGTTGTAGTATGTCTTTTGTAGTTTCGAGTACCTTTGTTTCTTTTGTAGCCTTTCTAAGCTTATCTTGGATAGATTTTCTCTCACAAAGTCTTGCATTCTTTTTTAGTTCAGTTCGATCCAATGTTCTAGGATCACATAATGGAATCTCAATAATTTCATCCAAAGTAACTAGATTCTTTTTTTTTTCTTCCTCTTTCTGATTTGTGTGGATGCAGATGTGTGAAATACTAGTGCTAGTTTATTTGTCTTCTCTAAAGTGCTCACCGAAGGCTTGGTAGATGAATTTTATTTTTCCTTCTTCTCGATGTCAACCTATTGGTTAGGTGAAGATGTCTCCTCATTAACCTTGGGTGAATCTGCATATTTTTCTTCTATATTCTTTAGTGTATCATCTTTCTTCTCTTCTTCACTTTTCTCTTTCTTCTCTCCATATTTTGCTTGCTTCTCTTCTTCATTTTTGTGATCAGTAGATTTGTCTTGCTATGAATGAGTAGTATCTTTTGGTCCTTCAGATGTATCTTTTTGTTCTTTAGATGCATCTTTTTGTTCTACATAACCCTTGTCTTTGGGTATGCTTTCATCTTTGGTAGGTGATTTATCCTTTCTTGGAGTATGTTGATGGCGTCCATCAATATTGGCATGTTGCCTGGTATGTTCACCTATGTAGCATCAATTGTAGTGTCATGTTCTTCAGTCTAGTCCTTGGAAAAAGTGACATCTTTATCTTTTTCAATTTCATTTATAGGGTCATTGGTGATGTTAATGATTTTATTATCCACAATGTTGTCCATAGTAGGGTCTATCCATATCTCATCTACAACATACATATCCTTGTTGCATGTGGTGTCCATTTCCTCTTTATCCAATTCTACATCAGTGATTGATAATTGGTTTGGTGCTCTCAGTAGCCTGATTAACCTTGGACTCTTGATTCTCGGTAAGAGCTCTTTGTGGCTTAGGACTTGTATCCTTTTCAGGAATATTAATTATTTTCCTCCATTTGGCTTCACACTTTTTGTCTAAGTCCAATCGATGTCCTTTAAGCACTTTCTAGGCTCTCATCTTTGGTGAGAACCTTTCGGAATGAACCTTCATCTTTTCTTTGATCTACTCCATTTTTTATTCAGGAGGCATGAGTGATACTAGGGCTCTTTCCCTGATTTTTTTCTCTGAGTGCAAGGCAAATGTCCATCTCGCTGATAGCCTATCTTGAAGTTCTTTGGGCATTTTGTCTACTAGTTATATTGGAACGTATTTGAATATTCACATTATTTCAATGATTACCTCCTCAATCTTATTTTGATCTAAGGGATCCAATGTTAACCATTGCTTGACCTCCCTATTTTTTACTGAACCTATTTTGATAATTGAGGCACATGCCTCATCAATTGTTTCAAGTATCTTCTTCTTTTTCTCTTCAACACCTTCATCATATTCTATGTCCTCAATGTCCTCCTTAGTTATAATGAGCCCTTTTATTTTTTTTGGCCCTCTTTTCTGTGTTGGAGGTTTCCTCTTGTAGGTCCTTACTTGACCTTTCTTTAATGGTGAAGGAATTGTGTCCTTAGTTGTTTGACTTCTTGTCCTTGTAGCAGCTGTAGTTATAGGCCTCTTAGCTAGTGTAGGGAATGGAGTATTTGGCTCTATAGACTTAGAGTCACTTTCCTTTTTAGCTTCACTGATGGGTGACTGTCCCACAGTTTCTTCTTTCTATTTAGTTTCTTCTTCTGTAACTGACAACCTTTTCTTCAAGTTCTTGACCATTTTATCCTTTTTCCTATCTATCTTCTTAACAACCAAGACAGTTTCAATTCTATCTTTGGCTTCTTCATAGGTTCCAAACTTGGGTTGTGTTTTGTCTAAGGGCTCATTTATCAATGCATCAGTTGTATTGGTTTGTTGATCTATGTTCACTTCATAGTCAAATGGTTATAGCCATGCTATCCTTGGTACAACAAGATTGATATATGTGAAATTTGTGTCTACCATGAAACATATATCATTCTTGAATTTCTTAATTTATTTCTCAGGGATCCTTACTCTTTCTTGCATTCTTTCCTTGAATCCAATAAAGTAGTCATCCATAACTGACTCAGAATTGTCTCCTAGTGATTTTATAAACTCACTGATCTATATGGTGACTGGTCTTGTTGTATCCCATTTTACATCTATTGATGGAAAGGATTCTTGGAAGTAAAATAATATGCACATGGTAAATGAACCAAACTTAAATGAATTTTTCTTTGCATTTCTGATTGTCTTTAGGTTCTTTTCTAGCTTCTTGAGTAGAAGTTCTGATAGATCTAGTTGAGTTCCTTTCTTTGCAATCTTAATTATTGTATCCACTACTTTGGATGCTATGTTATTCATCCTTCTAGCTTGAAATAACTTGTATCCTAGGATAAATGCTCCAAATTTCATTTCCACATCACTTATGGTGGATACGCTTAGTCCTCTTCCATCCCATGTAGCTCATGTATTCTTCTCAATTTCAGCCTTGGGTGGCTGCTTTAATGCCTTTACCTTATCAGTTATAGGGTAACCAGTGACTACATGAATAACATCTTGAGTTATCATTTTAGGCTCATCCAACCATATCTTATGATTGTCTATTCTACTCAATACTAACTGAATCCACTCAGTTATAAACTCTTTCACGAGCCAAAGGCCATTTGTGAGCCCTTTCACTTCGATGTGCTTGTGTTCATCTTTAATAGCTCCATCATCTTTTCGTAGCTTCTTGAAAGCTTGTTCAATCTCCAAGTCACTAATTTTTTTAATCTTGCATTGTATGTATGCTCACATGTCTTCGACGAGGAAAACCATAGCTGGGATTCATGAGAATACTCCAGTATTGTCGGGTTGTGAAGTAACCTTAGGGAATATTTTGTAAAGTAGTTCTATAGAGGAAGAGTTCTTGACTAGTTTGACCCAATCCTTCTTGATACTCTTTCGCTTAGTGGTTCTTTGTGTCATGGCTATTGTTTTTAAAATTTAGAGCTTTTTGTAATAGATAAACAAAGTTCTCGTCTATGCTTAGTACATACTTCAACTTCTATGGTTGTAACTGATCTAATTGGAGTTCTTTGTAATGGGTTGGAATCACTCTGCAATGTTGTCTCTTCTAGCTCTATTTTTGCTCTAGTTGCTTTTCTCAAATTGCAGGTGATAAATAAAACTCTTTGGTCATCTATTTATAGACTTTACCCTAGGTCAAGTCATTAATGCTCAACCACTCCTCAGTGTGTGAAGATGGATTCATCGGTTAAGAAACTAACTTTTCTCTCAGTGACCATGTGATGCTTTGGGGCACTCATCTAACTTGTTACTTTCACCAAAAGGTTTTGGTGTATCATGAAGATAACTTTGTCATCTCATATGGTACCAACGGATCTCAGTTTACACTAGAAACTTTTAATTTTTCATGTTAACCGACGATTTTTAGTATCTACAAACAATTTAGCTTTGAGTGTATACCGATGCATTTTGGTATGTATTAGCCGATGAAATATTTTTCATAGATTTTAACAAGTAACACCATAGTGCATCTAGAATCATGCTAATTTGGCATTATAACTATGTATGATTGTAACTGATGTAAAATATAACTTGGTGTAATGCAGTTCCATACTTACTTATTCTTCTTTAAGTGGGGGTGGTAATGTAACCAGATCCATTGGATAGGGTGTGACTGCTTGCATTGCTCGGTCTAGCTTCATTAATATTTTTGGCTTTCCTCCACATTTTTTTTCTCATCTTCCTTATGTCTTCAATGGTGTTTCTATTTTCAAAGGTGCTGGTCTCTGTCATTCATTATTTGCAATCCTTCTTGATATGACCAACTTTATGATAGTGTAAACATGTCATTTGGGTATTAGTCCAGCCTTGACACTTTCTTGTCCATTGTATCATACAATTTTCAGCAATGTGACCAAATCTTCCTCATGTTGTACAATTTTCCCAAGTGTTGTAATCCCATACATACTGGTTACCAACTCTATTCTGTTGATAGGAAGACTCTTGACCTTTAGGCTTCCATGCTTTCTTTTTCTTCTTTGAGCATTAAAGAGTAGTGTGCCCATGCAATTTGCAAGTAGGATAGTATTTTTCCATTTAGGCTTCCTTCTTTGGTTGTTTCATCTCAGAATTACATTCATATTCTTTATTTCCTTTCTTGATACATTTATAACAGAATCCTATGAATGAAGATGTAGATTTAGGAATACCTTTCATTTTTCTTTTGCATACGTTTGATGTGTGGCCTTTCTTTCCATGGTGATTGCATGTCATCTTTCTTGGTCTCAGATTTGCATAGACATTCTTTGGATCAGCTTGATTAGGTGATTCTTCATTCTTGGTATAGCGTAGTCTGGTGTTGTTGTTGGCTCTCCTTTGTCCATCAATAAAATCATCCATTCTTTTATTTCTTTCTTTATTTCTTTAGATTATCTCATTATGTGGCTGCTGAATTCTGAGTTCTTGTTTCAGATTTTCATTTTCTTCCCTTAGCTCAATGATAGCTTCTATTATTTCAATGAGTTCAACATTCATTTTTTTTGCCTCTTGACTCATAAGAATAATCTAATTTGTAATCTCATGGTGATGTTATGCAATTCTCTTTATTTCAAACTCTTTTTCTTATAGATTTTCTATAATCTTTCTTCTATCATCAATAGAAAGTGTTCTCTCTTGCTCATCTTGTCTAGCATTGTTCATGACATCAATCATTCTTACCATATGTGTCTCTTCACCAATTTGCAAAGATTTCACTTGTCCATCTAGATGTTGATTGATTTCATTTAAGCTTGTGATGCTTTCTTCTAATGTATCTGATGCTTTGCTTGTTGTAGATCCTCAAGATTCAAATAGATTTAGTATCTCTTCTTCTTGGTAATCTATCTCATTACAGCGAGATGCAATAATCTTTCTTTCATCTAACAGTTGTCTCATCTTGAGTCTGGCTTCTTTATAATTCTCATAGAAGATCAAAATTTCTAGCTTCTGATTCTCAATACTTTTGTCAAGTCTATACTTCTCCATTGCATGATCTTTTATCTTAAGTATTTAAGATTTTTGAAATAAGAGTTCTAGCTTTGATACCAATTGTTGGAAATAATGGGAAGTATTGATTGAGAAGGGAGGGGTGAATCAGTACCTCTAAATTTTTTATCTCTTTTGGGTAAAAGCATAATAATTTGTCGCTTTTTAGGCTAACCTATCAGCACAGTTCTATTTTAGTATTTCTAACTAAAATTTAATTTTGGTCAAACATATAGTCTAGCTAGATTCATTCGAGCTAAGTCATATAAGTTCTTTAACTTTTCCAATTGGAAATGTCTATTAAATGTATGTTTTATACCACTTTGAGTCCAATTACCATAGAAACAAAATTATTTTAGAAAAAAGTGATGTTTCAATAACTCCTAGTCTTTTTAAGGATATTTAAAAAGAAAATACAAAAATAACCTTTTGTAGAGATCAGAGTCAAGAATATCCTCATATAGATTTTATAGTATTTTAATTAGACATAGTCTATTTTAATTAAAAAAAATATTGAAAGTAGGTATTTTAACAGTCAGGCAATCCTTGTTTCAAAAAATATAAAAAAAAATGATAAATCAATTAAAAAAAAATTAAAATCATAGAAAACACTAGACAAGAGATTCCTCTTCAATAAAATGTATTTTATTTTGTTTTTGGTATAGTTTTGATAGGGGAAAATTTGCGGGAGACAAAAACTGCTGATTTCAAGTAAGTTAGACTTTGATAACTTATACAGTAAAACTATAGATCAGAAACACTTATTTCTTTTTTTTGCACTAGCTATACATGTCATCTAAAACATATTCTGAAACTGGAGGAAAAAACAATGTTTTACTTATAATGATTTGGCAGGAACTAAACTCCTTGATTTACAATATTTTTCAGGAAATAAAAAATAGACATAAAAAATTCAAAAATCATATTAATTTTGGTTCAATTTTTTTGAAAAAAATTTATTGGCTTATAATTCATCCTATTTTATACATTTCTTCAGTTTACATCATCTTCAAATTCTTAACATAAATGTGAATTTTATGCCCTTGAATTTTTACATTTTTGGTGTTGTTAACCTTTTCCTTTGTAAAAGGGTGACAAATTATTGTGCTTTTACCCTTTTATCCTTTAACCTTTATGTAATCAATTTTTCATCTTACCATTTGTTCTATGCTATCTTTGTGTAAGACATATCAATTCTTTAACTTAATCAAACATGTAAACATTCATCGAAACATTCATGAAAGTAATTGACTCATAACACATGATATGATATCACAGAAAACATATGTAAGCACGTAAAAACTACGGTGGGGATGGCACCCACAAAATATTGACTATCTACCTATTGGAAGGGGTTGGTTAAGGTTTACAATTTGATCACTTCTGATGATCTACCCTGATAGGAGTATTTGTGGAGACCTGTTAAAATATACTCTATTAAGATCTTTAGTAACACTATTTAGTGTCCACTTGGTTAAGAGATTTACAATAGGATTATTAAATCTACCTTCCTTGAAAGGATTTTTACTTTTTCTTCACTTGTTAGAATGTCAGAAAATTACTCATTTGACCTGAGTGTATGCAATCTACTATATTTGATTACAGATCCATTCAAGATTACATGTATATATGTATCACCTATTGTGACTGAATAATAACTCTGTTGCTCGGTAGCCTCTGTTCTTGGTTCTTGATAACCAATTTCATCTTTTGTTGTTATGGTTCTTGAAACTTTTAGTCTGATCCTTAGATGTGCTTGTTGGATACATTCATACTCTTCTCATTGATTTATAATGATTACAACATTTATTTATAAGATATATTGACCTAATTAAGTTTCTCATAAAATAAAATTAACTCTATGATCACATGTTTACAACTTTACCTTGATCTCCTAATCAACGTGTTTTCAATTAGTTAGACTAATTAAAAAAATTACAATAATATTTCTTTTCCCTTAAGTAATGGTTTTAAAAACAAAACAAAATTCTATAAATATAATATGAATGTTTTATCTGATGTGGAGGTCAGATCCACATTTTTCAGGATGTAACTGACTTTCGGTGTCTGATGCTCGGTTTGCTCTTAAACCAGTTTGACTATCTTTCAGGTTGCATTGTTTTATTCTTTTAGTTTTCACTATGAATGTTCTCTCAGTTTGCACTAAATCTTCTCATCGGGTTCCTTTGTCGGTTTTCTCCTGTCGGGTTCCACTTTATCTGTCGGGTGTCTCTTGAACTTAACACATTTGATGTTCTCTAATATCTGTACTTTCGGTGATCTCTAAAAGTCTGTCTTTTGGTTTAGGTGTACCGAAGGTTCATAAATTGTTTTCCTTTTGTATACTAATGTAAAAATAATGTCTTCAAAGATTGTGACTCTTGTGCAAAGATAATAAATGATGAAGGCTTGTGAATCTATTTAATGGTTGTAACAAAAAAAGGTTGTGACTCTCCCATGATGAAGATAAAAATAGGAAGGAAATTCATATATAAAAGGCATGGGAGAAGGGTTTTGAACACAAAAAATACTAAGAGGAGGGGCTAAATAGGTCCAAATAGAAATATTAACTTTTAAAGAGATCCAATGTACTTAAATTTACCATAAGCCATTTATTTCAATGAAATCATGATACACAGAGAAACATTAACACAAGAACACCAAATATACATGGAAAATAGATGGCTAGGAAAAACTATGGTGAGAATATAAATCACTAAATGAATGCCTTGAATTAAAATGTTCATATTAATAGTACCTAAATGGTTTACACAACTAGGGATTACTACCCTAGGGAAAGATATAAAAAACTAACTTACTATATCTCATTTCCTTAGGACAAGACAAAAATTGCCAACGGTTTCACTATCATCTCAAAAAAATAATAATCTTAGTGCATAAATATTAAGAATATATTGAACATGAGTTGGATCAAGTAACTAAGCTCATTACAATAAACATTGTCACAACTAACACTTTTGAAGATATTTTATTGAAACTCTAATCTCTACTCAACCAAGTTTCTTATTTACTTATTTAGAAGCACACTCTCTTTTCTCTACTTCCACACACTTATACTATACCTAAATGCATTCCTTAAATATAAGATAGATCATCAAAAGGTAAAGTGCAAGTAGATGTTAACTAAGATAAAAATAATAATAATATGAATATAACATAGGCCATCTAGACCAAAAATGCATAAAGTGGTCCACTTCAAGAGAAAGAGGAGAGATAAATAATCTTAACACACTCTTTTAAGATAGGTCAAATAGTTCACACAACATCCAAGGTCATCGCTAAAATGTAACATTTTAATAGGAAACTAAAGATTTTTGAATTGTCTGCCAAGAAAATAGCATTTGAAGTAATATAGAATCATGAAAATATCCATGTGCCAAGGTGAGACTCAAATTGACATTCTAACAATAATTGTAAAGTGTACTCAACCCAAATGAATGATCCCAAATAAGGTAGCACATTTGGATAAACATAATATAACTAAACATATTGTGTATAGAAATTTAAAGCTCACATGAAAACCACAAATATCTCTAGAAAGAATACTATATGATTGAGAAAGATTAAGAACATCATCCAATAACATTATATCCAACTATATTTTATGGACACCAATGATTTTGGGAACTAGTTTGCAAGAGCTCATTTCTTATCAGAGAACATTTCTTTAATACACGCGTTACCAAAAATAGTAGCAAAAAACCAAAACATTACTCTACACAAAATAAGGGGTAGTTGTATTGAATCAACATCCCACACCAATGAACATTTACAAATCTTCTTCATCATTCATCATTTCACTCTTCAATGTTTTCTATAATTATACATTAATGTCATACCAAGGATGAATAATATCAATGAGAATATAGAGAATAAATCTGACCTTCAACAAATTATCAAAACCACAAAGGAAACTCCTGAGAAAAAAAAGAGTAATAGATATTTGTTTAACCAAGCTGAACATCATCAGGCAGGTAGTGATATTACCCTGGAAGCACATGAAGCCAAAAATATAATTGTATACAAGTTAAAGTAAAAAGAACTCAAAATCACAACTGTAGTCTTCAAAACAGAACATAAGTGTTTGAAATAAAATCTTACAGACCAAAGCAATGTGTGTGTATAAGATGAAATCAACTAAGTTTTTTTAATATTAGACGACCAACTTCCAAACCAAAAAGAAAAACCTCTGATCATATCGAGACAAGGAGCTTATAGAACATCTCCACATAGTACTTAACTAAAATAAAATTTTAGAACATTATCACACAATGCTTAAATAAACTGAACATATCTAGACCAATAAGTGAAGATCCAACATTGTCATCAAGACCAGCAATCATGTAAACAACATTGAAACTAACATATCACATCCTCCTTCTAATAATTAATCCACCACTAACAATTTGTCCTTCAAAATTTTTGACATCATTGACAACCAAAAGTCCTATGTGCAAATTAAAACATGAATCATCATAGGGAAGGTAATCATAAAAATTTATTTTGTTCTAAAATACAAGAAAGTTTTGATTTGCATAGATGGATTATAGGAATTAAGGAAGGATTAATGAAATAAGAAGAATAATGTCACTTCCGAAGGGGAAGAAATGATGGATGGTTGTGACTTTTTCAAATGATATAAATTGTGAAATAGTGTGACAATTGAAAAGGGAAAACAAGATGAAGATGTGTGACCCTTCCTCACAAAAGATATATAGAGGTAGAAAAGAAGGAGAAAGAAAGGAGTATATTGGGTACTAATCACATAGAAAATGATTAGAAAGGAATGATGAGGGTTATTATTTATAATTGATAATTGAATCAAAAGACATGAATGATATTATATTTTTAGCAGGCATCTATGTGTTAAATACTAATTTAGAGAATATTATATCTGATTTATATTACGAATAAGGAACCCCTATAATGAAATCAACACACACACACACACACACACACACACACACACACACACACACACACACACACACACACACACACTCC
>MU226242.1:790076-817563 GCA_018584345.1 Thuja plicata
GAATATTATATCTGATTTATATTACGAATAAGGAACCCCTATAATGAAATCAACACACACACACACACACACACACACACACACACACACACACACACACACACACACACACACACATTCCATTCCTTAGTCACTCACTAATACCATTAAGAGGAAAAGCTATTTTTTAATAGAGAGGTGGGGTAAAATTTCATGAGGAAGGGGAATCTTAAGATGTGGTAAGGATGTGTATCATGGAAACCTTGACAAAGACACCCTAACATGGTTATGAATTTGTTTTGGGAACCTTGACCAATTCCTCTCTTACATTAGTTTCCAAGAACCATAAGGAAAAGTAAATAAACATCCTTACTAAGGTTGATGATTATGAAAGAAGTAGGGAATTATGTGCTTTAGTATACTAGCTATCAAATGTATTATGGATTCTTAATTATTTATTTGTTTAAATGGACTTAATGGCATTTCTTATGTATTATAAACATTGAAGTTTAATATCTTCCTAAAGGATACATTACACATCTGTTTATATAATAATCCTATTGTTGAGGGGATTATCCAATCTATAGGCCTTACTTTCCTTACTATAACAAAAAAGTGCAGGACTTACTTTATGGATCTAACTTTTTTCTTCTTTGATAAAGTAAATGAACATAGGCTAAACAACCAAAAACTTTGAAATGATGAATATTAGGATTTTTCTCATACCATACTTCATGAGGAGCCATCTTTTCAAGTGCAATAGTGAAAGTTTGATTAAGAATGTATAGAGTTGTAGAAATAACATATCCTAATATGAATTACTCAATCCCTTAGTTTTCAACATGCTCCTTTCCATTTTGACCACTATGTAGTTTCTCCTTTAAGCTACTTTAATTCAGTGAGGTATGCAAGAAATGGTGAGTTATCTTTTGATGCCATTCATGTAAAAATAAATTTAAAAGGATCCCAAAAATTTACCTCCATGATCATTCCTTCAACATTTTATTTTGCATCTTTTTTTCAATTTCCAAAAGTGCTTTAGTACTCTTGAATGTATCTATGGATTCATCACTGGTCTTCAAAAGATAAAAATGACATTTTCATCAATAATCAATATTAAAAAGTAATAAATATGATGAAATCTTAAAACTCTTTGTTTGTATAGGTCCACAAATATATAAATGAACTAGTTGAAATGGGTGATGGGTCTTTATAAATTATCGTTAGAAAATTATCCTTTGTGTTATTTCTTTTAGCATATCCTTCAAAAATCTTCTTGTGGTCCTCAACCTTTTCCAAATAAGAAACTAATGCTTTAATTGTTAAAGTCGTCAAATCGTGAAATTTGAAATGTCTAAATCTAAAATACCACAATTAAATTGTATCGTATTCTTTTTCATAGGCACAATAGTGAATACTCTGTTGCCCTACTTGTTGTTATCATAAATGATACATTTTTTTATGTCAAATACCACTTTATAACTATTCTGACAGAATTATTCTTTAACTTGGTCTTGATTACTTTTGGTGTTATTGCTTGCATCTTCATTGTTTATGATTTTTTATTTCGAGGAAAAATATTTCACATCATAGTATCCAAATAAATATCTTAATCCCTCTTTGTAAATCATATGAGATCCAACTAGGTGATAAAAAATAAGGGTCATCAAATCATTCCTTTCTTCTACAATTACATCAATGAATTCCCCCTTGATATGAAAATCATCCATAGCTTTTTAATCAAAACCTCATTTTTCACAATTTCTCCAACTTTATCCATCTCATTGATCACATCTTCTACTTTGAAATGATAGGTGCTTACACTTTTAGCATACTATATCTTCAAATTCTCTCTTTCATGTCAATAGCTTAATAACTTTAACTTAATAATTATCTTGGTGAGTTTTCATTAGAGTTTTCTAGGCTTATTTTTCTTACTATTCATCTACAATTCTCTTAAATGAGTTCTTATTGTGACCAATTTGAATATGAAATAAGGATTTATCATTCCTCTTCTTGGACCATTTTTTCCTATTTTACTTTATGACAACGAGGGTGTTGAAATCAACTGGCTCTAAATAATGTGATTTAACAATTTGACACAAATATTTTTCTATAAAAAAGGTTATAATTTTGATACATACCAATACTCGTACTCATTTGTATCAAATTCAGAGATGGGTAAGCAGGTAGGGGTAAAAGTACAAACTTGTGTCACACTTTTATAAAACAAAAGGACCATAACATGCAAACTGTTCAACTTTAAGGACATAAAAAGTGGCATTTGTATTTAGAATTTGAAGATGATGTAAACTAATGAAATGTGTAAAAATGCATGAAGTTTATTCCTATAAGTTTTTAAATTTTTTTGAACAAGAATTGATACAATTTTTTAATTTTTAAAGTCCATTTTTCAATTGCTAAAAACTGCTGAAATCTGGGGTCTAGTTCCCACAAAACAAGTATATGCAAATAATCAATTTTTACTCTAATTTAAAAATATGTTATATATAAAATTTATAGATAGAGCAGAAAAGAAGAAAGATTGGTTTTCAATGTATATTTTCTTCGTTATAACTGCTCAAAGTTGAACTTTCTGAAATCGACAGTTTTCATCTCCCACCAAATTTGCCCTATCAAATCTACACTATTCATTAAAAAAATTTCATATTATTGAAGAGGACTCTATCCTCTAGTGTTAAATACAAATTTTAAATTTTTTTGATATGATTTACTATTTGATATGAGTAGGGGTTATTTTTTAATCTTTCTCTCTCTAAATCCAAATCTTCTTGTGTAGTACGACTTGATGGCATAGGAGAAGGAGGATAAGTTATAATTGGAATGGATGATGAGTGTTAGAGTGGGTCCTATTCAATCACTCCTTGAGGAGAAAATTGAGTCATTTGTTTACCTTCTATGATAGAAATTTTCTTATCCTTTTCAATAGATTTTATTTTTTCATCATTATAAGCTTTTATAAAAGTCTCAAATTTTTATTTTAGGATTTTTATTTCTTCCTCTAATCTTAGGGCCACGCTTACCCCAAACTTGGCATATTGTAAAGTTATATTAGGTTCTTCAACAACCCCTATTTCTACAAACCTATTTGCCAAGAGGCTACATGCATGCTATGCACGATCATATTTATCAGTTGTCTTATGGCTCTTTCTTCTTATTTTCCACATAACCATGGTTGCATGATCTTCACTAAATTTTACTCCCTTTGATGCTTGTTGTACTTCTACCTTAGTAGCATGGATAGTTTTGGTTTCCTTTCTCATAGCATCAAAACCAATAACATCTTCTATGTCCCATTCTTGAAGTATTAATACCCCTTCTTTCTTGACCAACTCTCTTCCTTCTTCAAAAGTTATCTTTTCAAACTTGGATATCATTTCATATTTTATCTCATTTTCAATTTCTTCTTTTCTCCTGGTAGGTTGTTCCTCTTTCTTTTGTTGGCATTTGTCTTTGAATTCATTGATATGAATTTTCCACAAGAATTGTAGAAATGCCCTAGCTTTAACAAAATTATTATCAGAAAGAAACTTGTCACTAGCCTGTTGTGTTAATGGGTTTAATTCCTTCCCAGCATATTTTGCAATTGTTAAATCCAGTTTAGCATGTTATGGAGCTTCAATCATCCCTTCTTGTAGCTCTTGGGCTGTAACATATATTTTCCCAACACTTCCCATTTGTAATAATTCCTTGGCTACAACCTGCTCATCCATATGCATAGGATATTGGGAAGGAGAATAGATGTCTTCATGTTGTTATTGTTGTAGCTTTCCTTCTACCTTTTTCCTTTTTGGAGATGGAAATAATTGATCACTAGATTCTAATGGCCTTTTCCCTTTTGGATCAAGGGTATTTCATCTCTTGGTAGGATTATCCTATATCCTTTCCTTTAGTACACCACATACTTCCCTGGTGGGACATTTCTAGTGGGCATTATCCTACCCAAATTTTCTTTGGCCCTCTCTGTCTTTGTTTGCAAAATAATATCCCTTTTCTGGTTTAATTTATGCATGATGTATTCAAACATTACCATTAAGGACTCAATATTTTGAGCCCATGGCTAAAAATCCTTTAAAGGATCATACAACTGATCAAAATATTGTACAAAATCAATGATTTTCTTGTATGCTAGCCATTTTTCCTTTTTGATCTCTTATTCTATCATATCAAATTCATTTCTAATCACATCTTTAGGAAAGTTAAATTGTTGGTTCAATACTAAACATTTGGTCTTCTCCATGAACATATCCTTAATAAATGTTTCAGGATCAACACACCTTGACATTGCAGTAGTCAAATTATAGGGGTCCAAATATGTCTGCAAGTGCTTCCATCCTCCCTTTATGATGACAAATAGTTGTGATTGTGGGAAAAATAGTTTCTTTCCCTCTTCTGGTTAGTGTTTCTTCTTCTAAGCCTCCAATCTTTTGTATGATTTCTGCTAATCCCATCTTAAGGGGCACCCTATAAGGTAATATTTTGGTACTCCTCTAAATCCATAAACTCTAAACACTGTAGATACTGGATAAAGAATAATGTCACCCCAGTATGTACTATTTTAAGATCTATCTTATATTCCTTTGGCCTAAAAAGATCTAATATTTACACAGGAATTCCAAGATCATCAAACAATAGTAATAGCCTAAGTCTGGCAATGAAATACCTATCAAAAGTGATATAGCTTAAATCTTTGTTATCCCAAGACATATCTGCATTCCATAATTACATAGGCATATCTTCATCATCTTTGACCCTCATTATCTTTATCTCCTCCTCAAATTAATTTTCCCCCTTAAATAAAAATATGTCCCTAAGCTTGGAGTACCATGCAAAAGGTCTGGCAAATTTAGAATTATTGATACCTATCAAACCGTCATGAATTAGGTCTGCAATGTAAGGAGAAAATTAAAAATTTATTACTAAATGAGGATGTAAGATCTGGATCATCATGAACATATAATGGATGGGCATCTCATGTTGTTCATCATCTCCACATATTTGACAAAGAGCCCTATACACTCCTCTGGCCTTTGGAGTAAAGTAATAATGTTTAAAGGGTTCTTTGGTGTTTGGTCCTACCAAAACCAAGTTCCCAACTTTGCTAAAAAATTCCTTTAGTGGTTCTTCTCTAAAAAAACTCATTTGGGCTTGATATATCTCTTTAAATTGAGTAAAAACTTCTCTGATTTCTTTTACAGTCACGCTGATCATGATGTGTCCATTTTTATCCTTGACCACTTTAGCTATGCTGTCATAAGTTTTAGCTATCTGCATAAGCATGTCTACATTCATAAATAATCCCGGAACCACTAATTTTGCCACATCAAACTGCTATCAAACTAAATTTGAACAAAGCTAAACCATTCATTTCTATCTAAGCATATTTAACCCATTTACCCAAATCATACAAACCCTCACCAATTTTCAAATGTGTGTTTTTGGGGACTATCTCCTTTATTTTGCTAGATTCATTAAATTAGAGATCGACAATTATTGTATTAGGTCATCACACACATTTCTCTCCTGATAATCTACTTTCCCTTTAAACTCTCTTTTGGGAGGAATTTTGAACTTAGGGTTTTAAAGTCTAACAATTAATAATTTTGAGAATGAAACCTTATTACTGTAAAACCTAATATTCTTTCAAATTTTTGACAAATTTAGAAACATGAGTACTATAGAATAACCCATTTTGCAGATATCTTGGAAATCTAAATGCAATCACTGCAACTTTTCTCTGCTTCACAATTTTGACAATTATGCAAAATGATACTTGAATGATCAATCAAATAACTATGACCCATAGCTATGATCCCATAGAGACACATGGTGACATTGCACACTGCCTCAAAGGTTAACTCTGCATTAATTTTGATCTGATGCTTTACGCCAATCGTTAGATCTGTATTAACCTGTCTTGTCTTTAGTTAACCAACTGTCTATCAATGATAGTATCAACTTGTCCAGTTGTACATGCATCACAATGACGCATTCCTATAAAGCTTAAAATTATTTCATCTAGTGTTTAAGGCTTAATTCCCATCGTTAGATCTTTTCTAAAATTCCAGTTCTTTATCTAATTCTTTATTATAATGTTGGGCCTACTAGTTGCCATGTGTCATCACCGCAATTTCCCTCAATGGTTATTTCATTATCATCTTTATAGTGAGGGTTTGCAAGCAGCGTTAGATTAGATCTGAATTGTGCTCTTTTTAACTTCAACTTTATGACTATACTCGGACCCACTTGGACATGCATCATCACCATGCAAAGCCTCAAAGGTTAACTTCCTTCATCTTTCATCTTTAGGGAATGTGTGCGCTGTCGGATCAAACAGGATCTATGGTGATCTTATGACTTGTATTTTAACTATAGTCAGACCCGCTAGATACACATGAAATCATGGCATAATTCCTTAAAGCATATATTTCAATCATCTTCATCTTTAGGGAATCTGTGAACCGTCAAATCAAAAAGAACTTCCCTGACACATCATTTAATATAAAAAAAGGACTTACGGGCTCTTGAACTTAGGAAAAATTAAAGCCTTAGGGACTTAAGAAATATTGAACATTGCCCCACTTAACAAGATCACATGGGTTGAAGTCACTTAAGTGGAAAATAGAGTAACCCAAAAAAAGACAAAACTAATGAAGAACTAGGGTTTTTCATCTAGAAAGGACAAAGATAACCTAGGGACTAGGGTTTTTCTATCTTTTGCTCACCATGGATGGTGTTCAACCTATTGCCAGAAAAGTTGCATATACACCTAAACAAATTTTGATAATTTAGATCATATTCTGACACTACGAACAAAATTTTTTGCAACGAGACCCAGAAGCTATAAATATATCCAACATGGTGTACTCCGACTTGCCCTGTCACCAAAGTACAAAAGAAAATTAAACATGGTGTATGGCCTAGGTCACTTGGGGAAGTTCCATCAGGTCTATAAGTATAGGGACACTCTTTCCAATGAAGATTTTCCTAGGGCTTCTTTATCTCTTCTCTTCTCTTCTCAAATTATTGTATTATATTAGGAAATTTTGACAGCACACGTAGTACCAGTTATAAATATTATAATATAATGTAAATATTTAGTGTAGGGATAGTCCCTTAGGTAGTTATAATTTTCTATAAATGCAAAGTCCAACACCATTCTAATGGTCAAAAAATTGATGATTTAGTTTTCCACTAGTAATACAAGCTTTGAGTCTTTTAGAAATCTTGTCTTTCAGAAGTTTAGAGTAGATTAATGCTCCCTTGGAGCCACTAGTGTAACTATCAATGATGCTATATTTTAAGTTAATGAAAGAATGAGGAACACCATTCAGCTCTAAGCTCTATTTTATTTTTGATCATGGAGTTAACGAAACATTTCTCATGTTGAATTCTTTCTTATGTCCTTTGTTCCAGTTCTATAATGATTCAATGAAATATTTTACTTTGCTAATGATATACATGTGATTGAAGCTTATATGTATATCTAGTATGTGTTTTTTATTTTATTTAGAACTTTGTTAATGTTAAGGGAATATATATCATGGATATCGTTATAGATCTACACTAACCCTATCCTATCTTTGGTTATTTTCTTTGTTGGGTATAAATTATGCTTGCAGGAAACCCATTATCACAAAAGTTTTAGAGGTCTATGAGTCAAAACTAGCTAAGCCCACACCATCATGACCCGATAACCAGGTGCTTGGAGACCAGGAAAGCTAGATCTCCCACACACCTCTTTAGGTGAAGTTGGATGATACTCTAGTTTTTGGTGATAACTCATCTCCTATTGACGAGACTGACACAAAGTCTCATCAACAGAAACTGGATCTAGAAGGAGGTAATGAGCTCTTCCTCCCCTAAAAAATTTGATACCACACCTCCCAAGGGTTCCCCAAGTAGTTGTTTTAGAGGCCAGGATTTCCATACAATAGGGTAATTTTTTTCCTTGTGATTCAAAAGAATATTGCGTTCAACGCCTAACCTAGGAGAGTTTGCAGAACTCATACCTCCTGTTCGAGTGAAAAAGACCTACCAGAAGAAGTAGCCTTTCCATCTCCCACCTAGAGGGTTTGTAGCCCCTCAGAATATTTAGGTTAACCAGCCCATCCCAGAGACCAATCTCAATATCAACCTTAACATTTGAATGGTGACACACTTCAACAACATTAGGTTTCACATGTGATAGTACACCAATGTCGTCAATGATCTTACTCCACATCGATAGAAGATCTATCCCAAGCATGAACACCTAGGCCCTTGAACCACTAAAGAACATCTATAGGCCTATAAAGATGCTATGAATCGACACTACATCCAACATGAGGATGTGGTCACCAAAATTTTCCTGTTGTCTCTTAGAGAAAGTGAGTTGAACTCATACTTGAACTTACCCACCAACTGCATCAATAGTTGGAAAGATATGGAGGCTGTCATTTTCATGGCATTCTATGTCCACATGGACCTGGACTATTCTCATAGTCAGTTTATTTCTATTCAAAAGGATCCCAATGAACCCCTGGCAACCTTTAATCATCAGTTCTAGAGAGCCTTGAAGCAGTGTATGGGACCCTTCGTCCCATCTACTGATGTAACTATCCAAACGTACCTTAACACCTTGGACCTATTTGTCACTACCCTTCTTTGGAGAATTGCCACCAATCATAGGGATACCTGGCTAAGGTTTAAAACCTCACCCTTCATCTATCTCAAAACTTGAGTAAAGCTCCCAGTATTATTTTTTATTGCTTACCTTATAACATGTTGCTTTGGGGAACAACCTACTTAGGAGGATATGAACCCAATATTGCACTAGGTTCCCTTATGATGATTGTAGTGCCCTGGTATGTCTATCCCAATCCTCATCAAAAACCTCCAAACCTGGAGTACACTCATTGGGCAAAGAAAAAAACTACAGTATGCCCACTTCCTAGAATACCTATCTTCCACACGTCCACCCCTGGAGGCAGTGGCAAGTGTCGCTACACCTACCCCACCACCCCAATTGATACATTATGACACCACTACCCAACTATCCACTAAGGTTGAGTCCCTCTGACAATTATTTTCTTCTCTCACCACTAACATGGGACAGCTGAAGATGAGACCCCCCACATCCCACAGAACCAACCCCTCCCAAAGGGGGAATATCTTGTCATGAAAATGAAGTTCCAATAACCATGGACCCCAAAACCACTATAACAATAGAAAAAAAAACAATTCTTGGCCCAACCAACAGTGGAACAACATGCCAAAAAATGGGGGCATTCCTCCCAGTCAGCCCAACACCCAAGGAGGTGCTGGACCTAGCCATTACGTGTAACTTGCTGAATTCCACCCACTGACATCCTTGTGTTGACTACATGACACTAGTTCACATTCCAAGGTAAACTATTCCAAGCTAGAGAAGATCATATTGATATCCTAGTCTGATAGGAAATAAAAACCTTACCCTCCTCCAGAATCCTTAGCTGAACCACATCTTTCCTCTTTTACCTGTGAGACTATCTTTTTTGGTGATGGCGAAGAAGATGGGTAAGAACCTGACTTATAGGGTTTCTTCAATGAATTCATCCTAGCATTTGAGGCTAACACCTTTACCAATCCCAAGAATCCCTACAACACCTAGAGTCAATCAAACAAGGGTCCACTTATGACACTGATTCCACCATGGATTGTGAATCTTCCATCTGACCCTTTGGAAAATGTTAATCTGGCCCCTCCTAAAGGACCCACACCTACAAATACATGAAACTCTATTTGAAAAGGTCTATGGGACCCTAAAGGAAATTTTGACACCATGAAAGTGATGGAAAATACTACTACCACCATGACCTTGATGGAGGTCCTGCTTAGTTGTCCTGAGTAAGAAAGTCTCTCCTACGGTACCTAGAGAACCCAAAATTGAGTGACCGTCTGCCCAAGTCTATAATGTTTGATGTTGCTAACATGGCCATATTTAGGGGGAGTATAGAAGACCCTCCCTTTTTTCTTGGTCTTAAAATTTATGGTAAAAACTTACACAACTTCTTAGTGGATTCCAGAGCTTCGGGCAATGTCATGCCTCTATCTATTTGCAAGAAGCTTGGATTGACTCCCACACGATCCTTAGGAGTAGTTGTCCAGCTAGACAAGACCATTGTTAAAATTGTGGGAGAACTAAAAAATATCCCAGTCCAGCTAGTACAATATCCCTGGATATCTATTGTCATTGACATCTAGGTGGTCAACATCCCTTAGACTTACGAGATGATCCTGAGTAAGAATTGGTCCAAATCCTTGAACAGATATATCTCAACCAATTTCTCCCACCAATGGCTTCCTTGGAGAGGATAAGCTAATCAAATCAAGGTGGAAAGAGAACCTTGGATGAAACAGGCTCTCACTGATTGTGGTCAGGTAAGTGAAATATTTTTTGCCAAATTAGAA
Organism: Thuja plicata; assembly: GCA_018584345.1. NCBI lineage: Eukaryota > Viridiplantae > Streptophyta > Pinopsida > Cupressales > Cupressaceae > Thuja > Thuja plicata. The sequence goes on from MU226242.1 coordinate 800,508, forward strand.
CCTGGGTTATACAGAGCTAAAGAAATCTTGACCCTAGATTTTGTCTTGGGTGGAACATTACATGATGAAGATCCTTTCATCACCAAAAGGATCCTTGGCCTCATCATGAATCTAAAATAGGATGTGAAATCTCAAGGTGACAAGGAAAATTTAACCTCCCTATTGTCTAGCACTTGGTGCCGAGTTCATTGTCAAAACCATTCAGAGCTAGAATGTGTGCCATGTGTAGATGCTGCCAAGGTTTGCCTTGAAAAATTTCAAGTAGAACAATGCAGGGGTATATCCCCACCCCAAAGTGGTCCAATCATGAGCACACCTAGTGGACAACCATTTGAGGAATCTCTTACAGCGACTCCTCCAAGGGATGTTTTGGTCCCCATATCTAATCAGTAAGGGGATGTCCCTGAACCTGTCCCCCATCCAAAACCAACCATAAATCCAACCAAAAAATTGCAACCATGATGTGCCAGTAGTGATGTCTTTATCCTTAAGTTTGACAGATCCCAATCTAAACAAGGTTGTGAATCTAGTGTGGAATTGATCAACCCCTGAGGAAAGTCTTTCCTCACATCATATCACTAGGAGTTTGACTGCACCAATAACGTAATAGAGTATGAGGCCTTGGTCCTCAGGCTCCTATTCGCCCTCAGGAAAGGAGTCACATGCCTCTGGGAAATGGGTGACTCAGAACTTATAGTATAGAAAATTTGTAGCCAATACACATGTCACGATAAATGAATAACAACCTATCGTAACCAAGTGTGGAGCTTAATAGAAGATTTTGATGCTTTTGGTATCAAAGTGATTCCCCAAAAAAGAAATTATGCTTTGGATGCATTAGCTGTGTTAGCAAGTACTTCAGAACCTATGGCAGGTTTCCAACTCTAGAGATTTTTAGTTGAAATGATGCCCACACCCTCCATACCTGATAATATAACTAATCTTTAGGTCTTTGAGGGTGATAGATACATACTCACCTTCATGGAAAGCATTGGTGTCTTTGAAGACCAGATCATGGAGGAAGAAGAGCATGGTGATATTGGACAAGAAGAGAATGAGGGTGGGATCCTTGACCTACCCACTAGCACCATCCCTAAGGGGATGGTTTCCCTTGAATGGATCTTTGACTCTAACTCATGAGCTCAAGATAGAACATCCAAAACCCCCGATGGGGAAAAATATGAAAAGGTAAACATTGGGACAAGCATCAAAAAAATGATCGTCCACGTCGGCACCTATTTCTCTCCCAAAGTGAAAGAGAATATTATCGTGGTCCTCCAAGAATATATTGACATAATTGCCTATGGATATGAAGATCTCAAGACATATTATACTTCTATCATGACACACCCCATCCCCCTAAAACCAGATGCCAAGTTGTTCTGGCGAAAGAAAAGACTAGTCAATCCCCTAATTGAGCCTCTTATCCATCAGGAGGTTCAGAAGAAATTGGCCACTTGGATAATCTTTCCAATCTAACATACCATGTGGGTAACCAATCTAGTGTTAGTTCAGAAAAAGAATGAGGAAATCTGACTATGTGTTGACTTCCAAAATTTGAATAAAGCCTCAAAGATAGATAACCACCCCCTCCCTTCAATGGATGAGGTGTTAAAAATTGTTAATGGCTCCTAGATAATGTCCTTTCGTGATGGATACTTTGGATACAATTAGGTTATGGTTAAATTTGAAGATAGAGCCAAAACAATATTCACCACCAAGTGGGGAATGTTTGCCTATAGAAGAATTCTTTTTGGGTTGATTAACATCGGGGCCACATTCCAAAAATAAATGGACATAGACTTCGAAGGCTTGGTCAACAACTGTATAATCATCTACATGGATGATTCAACTGTGTTCTCTCTCAAGATAGAGAGACATGATCACTCGGCCCATCTTGCTAAGATCTATGAAAGGTGTCACTGGTTTGGTATATCCCTCAACCCAAACAAATGCATATTCAGAGTAACAAAGGAGAAATTTTTAGGACATATCATCTCAGAAAAGGGTATATCTATTGACCTAAGTGAGTTGAAGCACTGTTAAAACTATAAATACTGGGTAGTAAGAAGGAGATGAGGTCTTTCTTTGGGAAGATCAATTTTATCCAGTGTTTTATTACTGGTTTCACCGAGGTTGTAAAACCTCTAAATGATATGATGAAAAAGGATATAAAAATTGAGTGGAGCCCAGAGGAAAAATCAGCTTTTGCCCAGATCAAGAAGGCTATCACGGAGGCCCCTCTCCTGGCTATCCTAGATTATTCCCTCCTATTTCATATATATTCTTTTGCCTCTGCCCACTCTGCTACGGCCGTATTAACCCAAAAGATAGAAGGGAAAAAATAACCCATTGCTTTTATGAGCTCCCCCTTTAATAATGTAGAGGTGCTATATTCACCTCTTGAAAAACAATAATCTGCCTTTATCTGGGTGGTTAAGAAATTTTGACACTACATCCTTCGCAACAAAGTACATGCCATCCTCCCAGACCAGGTCAACAATTCTCTATTACTTCAAAGTGAACTGGGTGAGCACTGAGGGAAGTGGATGGTTATCCTCAAAAAGTATGATCTAGAGATGCAACCTATGAAACTTGTTTGAGGACAAGGGCTATGAAAATCTATGGCAGAGGCCCACCCGCATATCGAATGCCACACCTACACCATGCGATCCATCACTCAAGACCCCTTGTATGCAGACTTGGTACACCTTTTGCAAAATAACCACTGCCCAAAAGTGCTCATCCCTAGTAAATTTCAAGCTCTCTAGCTAAAGAGCACACATTTTATGATAAAAATGGGACCCTATTTTGAAGGAAATATGAAGGTGTCTACCTTCGGTGTCTTGACTGAGAACAAGCTATGAAAATGATAGAAGAATTCCATGGTCATTTTGGAACTGGACACAGGTCAGCCAATGCCACTACTCATCAAATTCTCTGGGCTGGATACTATTGGCCCCACATTTTTAGAGATGTCTACGTGCATGTTAGGAAATGTCACACCTACCAAACTACCACTTTAAGAGAGCAAAATCTGGCAATGCCTCTCCAACCTATATTCAAGGCAAGACCTTTCACCTAGTGGGCATTTAATTTCATAGGAGAGATAAATCCCAACTTGTCAGTGAACCACTGGTACATTTTAACTACCATTGATTATTGCACCCAGTGGACCCAAGGCTATGCCATGTAAGAACAACACCATAGATGTAGTGATCTATTTGATCAAAGATAACATCATCACTAGGTTTGGATATTTTTCCCTAGTGTGCAATAACAGCACAACATTTTCCTCTGCTCAATTATTAGAGTGGGCCTATGATAGGGGTGTCACCCTCTAGTTTTCTAGTAATTACTAGCTGCAGGGAAATGGGGTAGCAAAATCAACCAACAAGAACCTTTTAGATGTAATCAAACACTTTCTCAAAAGGAATCCCTGATATTGGCATCAAAAATTGAGGTTTTCCTTGGGGGAAGACCGCATCTGAATCAATGTCACCTTGGGGACTTCCCCATTTCATTTGGTGTACATACTAAATCAGTGTTTCATGTGAACTAGAAAATCCTGGTCGTAGAGTTCATGCCAAAATTTAATAATCAGGATAACATCATTTAGGTGTGCCTCCTTAAATTGGTATGGTTTGAAGAGAAAAGTGATCACACACTAGAACATTTTGTAAAGCACCAAGCTATAGTCAAATGATGGTTTGAAAAAAGAGCTCAATTCAAGGATTTTCAGCTCTCATACCTTGTCCTTTTGTCAGACAAGGCCCAAGAGAAGAAGGCAAAACATACCAAGTTCCAAATTCTTTAGCTTGGACCTTATAAAATTTCTAAAATTTGTGAAGCCACCATATACCGCCTTAGTTCCTTAAGTGGAGAAGTTGTCCCATTTTCTGTCAACAGGTAGTTCCTTAAACATTACTTTGAGTAAGGTAGAAGAATGAACTCCCATGTCGGAGATGTATCATATGTATAGACCACTTGTAAGTAGTCTTTGGGTGTGTCAGTCTGGCACACCCTTCCTTGTAAATAGTTTTGGGGGCTTTTTTCCAAGGTCCTTTGGAGTCTCATCTATTCTTTATGCGGTTTCTTATCTTTGTGTGTCCCTGACATTTTTCTCTCTTTTGTTGGATTGGTATGCTTCACATAATGGTCGTGCAAGTTGAGAGATTCTCCTCACACATTTTAGTGGTCCTAAACTAGATGGTAAATTAAGTCTAGCCTTACCCTCATCTTGAGAAGTTCCTCACACAAGATTTTGGCTGTCAGAGGCTCTTCTTTGAGCTAGATTTTGATGTTTCTCCTCAAAAGAGAAAAGAATTGCTATCATTTTGAAAAGGGGGAGGTTACTTAAAATACCAAGAACAAAAGGGGCTTGGAGAAAGATAGATCGACTACACTCTCTGCGAGGGGTGCATAAGCAGAGGAAATAACTTAAAGACTTCTCTGGGCTATATTTTCTCGCTCCACTCAATAATGAAAAGGATGATGCGGTGAAAGAATTACTTCCACAGTAACAAGCTAAGCTTGAGGAACCTGGTGAAAGTAGTACCACCCCTCCCATTCATAGAAAAGGAGAGATAAAGAAGTTTGGGGCAAAACATCTAGATTTTGGGGAAACATGAAACACTTGCAAGATGCCAGCTTTGCTATATTAGTGTAGTTTCTATGTATTTTCTCCAACCAAGTTCCATCTTTGTCCCTTCATTTGACACCCAAGACACATATAGTGGAAAACATCAATATCTAAATCTCAACAACTTTTCCGAATCCTAAAGTCAAAGCGTGATGCCACTTCTCTACTGATGATAAGGTCCCCATCATTTCAACCAAAGTTCTAGAGTTCTCAAACACATGACGAATTCTAATGAGTCACCAATTGTTATGCCCTACATACCCATCCCTACATTTTGTGCACAAAATGTTGGGTCCCCTTTGTTTCTTCCCCTTTTTGGTTTTCCCCTTTCTTTCTATTTTTTTTTTGGCTTGGTTCCCTATTTCTTTCAGACTATTTTGGTCATGTCTGATCTTTGCCTCTCTTTTTGTGTTCATTGTTTATTCCAGGATTTGTGTCCCAAAGTTTTGTTCCCAAGTGGGTATTCCAGATCTTTTGTTCTTGGCAATCATTCTCTTTTCTTTGGAAGGGGGATGATTGTTAGGTGTTATGGGTCCAAATCCTGGCCGCCCACGTATTTTTTGAAGTTACTTTTGGTAACTAATGCACTTTCCTAGGCATTATTTAAGGCTTTTTACCTTGTCATTTTACACTTAACACAAACAAGTTACCTTCTAGAAAATTTTCTCAAGAATGAAGCGAATTGTCTTTTGAGAAGACACGTTTGGGCTAAAAGGTGTAGAGGTGTGTTTTTCAAGTCTGGTGGAGTGTTTAGGTGATAGAGTGAAGAAGTTGTAGCTCCCCCCATTTGGAATTTCAAGGTTCAGGTAGGACCTTGGGCTTTCCCTTTTTTTCTTTCTATTTCTTTTTTTTTTCCTTCTATGTTTCTTTTTCTCTATGTGTTTTCAGTTGGTTTCATTGGCTAGGTTGTGTTTTCCATGTCTATTCCTGGTCATCATTCTTTTTTTTTGTCACTCCATGGCTGAATCTACCATTCTTCATGATGTTATCCTTGAGTTTGGTATGTTTTCTTCCATTCGTACACATTTCAATTGAAAGGAAAGGCGTCCACCCTCCTAAGCTATAGATTTCTATAAATATCACCCACTTCTTACTGGGAAGTCTGCAAATGCGAGGAGTTTTTGTTGTATATTTTATATATTATTTAAATGTTGTGAGTAGCTTGTAAATGCTTTGTTGGGAAGAGTTTGTTGTTCTTCTTCTATAAATTTGGGTTTGCGAGAGCTATAGGTTTGAGGGTGCGAGCTCTGGTACCTTGTTGTGGGTCTAGCTTCGTCTATAAATTTTGCAAGTCTGTAGTGCTCTGTTCAATTTTTCTCCACTTAGAGACGTGTTGTTTCTTAGATTTTTTATGCAGTTGGGTGTCTTAAGAAACTATCTTTGAGGACCCATTGTCTTCCCAATTACTTATGAGCTCTTAGACCATGTCCATCCAATAACCAAGTTCACCACCCTAGTTGGTGCTTCCCTAGACAAGGAGGAGGTAGGTATGTTAATTACAGAGGCCAACTCATCAGTAGGCCATTAATATTTTCTCTCTCCTCCATCCTTTCCACCTTAATGGAAAAAATAGCTCCCACGAATGAATATTTAAAATCCATCCCAAATGGCATTCATGTCACTCACGCTAGAATAATTATTTGTTTATGTCATTACTCAGCCAAGTGGGTAGGCACGTGTTAAAGTACGATAGTAGGGTCACCTATCTTATCACTAACAATTTTTGTCTTTTCAAGTTAATGTCAAGCGTGTTAATTAACCTAGCCTTTTCCACCTCACGTGACCCCCTTTTTGAGTTATCATTTTAGATCCTTGGTAAGAAAGAAATATTTCATGTGTTAAAATCATATTAAATATTAGACATATGATCTCATTTAGGATGCCATAATGATTCTTCATTTCAGGTGAAAAGGTGAAGTCATTCTCAAGGCCTCCAGAATCTAAAACCTCTCAATGTTTATGCACTAACGATTGTCTGGTTTGCAGGTACATGTTAAAGTAAACAAGAAATGGCTTCAGGATCTTCACCTCCTGGGAGTCCAGAACTCCCAAGTGCCTCTATAGACATCGACAAGAGGAACAAGATAGAGTGAACATTGGAAAAGCTCTTGCTAACCCAGAAATATAATAATAATAGGAAAATTCATGGGTCCCGAATTGAGTCTGCGCTTAAAGAGATCACCAACACAGATGTCACCACCTGGGCCAAATTACAATGCCTTATTCAAATGATCTATTAGCTTCGATGCTCTAATGAATCCATCTCAATTAACGTAGCGACATCCAGAATAATTCAAGTATCTGGTTTTCCATGCTTAGTACAAGCGCCAAAGTTAATTTTTCTCCTGGCTAGGGGTTATCACCAAGGTAGTATGGTTGCTATGCTAGTTTCCTCTACTCCCCTCAAATTCCTGGTGTCCATCGTCACATTGGACCATGATGCCACTGCCAGAGGGTGGTGTATTCAACAATTTGTGGGAGTTGTTTCTCTCACCAAGGCTGAGGCCCTCTAATAGTATGAGGGTGCGGAAGATACGGCCTGATGCCACCTCAACATACATTGAATGAAAAGTTCATGCCGGGACTACAAGAAGACATGGACAAAAATTCCTTGCTCTGACTTCAAGGAGCCCATCCAGGTGGGAATTATATTCTTATGTAGGATCTTTGGGGAGCCACATATCTGGGAATTCTCCCCCTGGATGTATTATTTCTTATATGGTTTGACCACCAACAAGGCACACTTCAACTAGATGAGGAGGGTCGACATAGAGTGGAAGTTCTATATGACTTCTTATGTACTTTGGCCACTTACCTGATAGTGCCAAGGGATCCAAGGTTTAACAATGGTTTGTGTTCTTAGGGAAGGACCTTGTTCGGTCTCTTCATGGGACCACTTCCCCCAAATTTAGTTGGACCAGAGTTTCCCACATTTTTGTAGACTCAATTATGGCTTCATCTTTCATGGGATAAAGGTGATCACTGGTGATCAGGGATACAAATTATCTCTGTAGGCCATGGGCCTGGTTGGTGCATGGGGGTGATACTTCATCTATTTTCCCAAGCAAACTTACAGTCAGGTATTGGGCTTCTCTGGAGAACCCTTCCTGTTACCTAAACATTATGGGAATAGGATAGTTTTGTTAGAGTTCTATAGGCATATTTTGGAGGCTCGTGCCTTTTCTTCCCTCAAAAAAGTTACCACCCCAAAATTCCCTTTCATTTGCAGGGAATACTCTTTCTCCCTAGCCGTAGTACGAGGAGCCAAAAATGAGCTAAGTAGTTTTAACTTAGCAAAATATTCTTTACCCCACAAAGATTATGATCCCCTTCGACAAATGCCAAGGTTAATGCCAAAGGGGGTAAAACCCCATGTTTAACACATATAATATTTTTGGGACAACTACTAGGATGATTACGATGTCCAGAAGTGACACTACACCATTTTAACAAAAGGGATGATGGAACAACTCAAGCTCTGGACATTCCCATGGAAGTTTTTAGACACCAGGCCCCAGAGGACCCGAGTATAAATATACAGGTATAGATAAGATGAACCTCCCTCTGGTGGATTGGGATATGCTAGAAATTCTAGATATCAAGGCCATCTCAAGTGTAGCAATTGAGCATAGCCACTCATATTTCAAGAAGGTCTGCCCGAAGAGTGTCTAGTTAGAAAAGTATTGTTTGGGAGCCTTACGTTTCCAGACCCTAGAGAAATCCAAAGCCCATAGACAGAAGAAAGTAGGCACCCCACCTCAGGTCTTAGACCTAAATTTGGCCCCCCCGATGGAGAAATTAGGTGAACAATTAGAGCATTCCTAGAAATTGAGAGACACATCAAACTCCGGAGTGACTTTTAGTCTTGGAGCTACCTCGGTAGGCTCCTGTCCCCTGCTAGGAGGTTCTCTGTCCCTGGCTATTTTGTTGAATGTAGCATGTGAATTAGAAATTGTTGGAATAGTAGAAACTACAGAGCCTAAAGTACCACTCAAAAGGAGAAAGAAAAAAAGGCAAGTCGGTCCCCATAGAATAGGAATCCGGGCCTGGAGCCCAAAGATGTACTTGAAATTGAGGTACTTTCTTCCTTCTCCTGTGAAAAATAGGATCATCCAATGAGTCCCATAGAGATAACATAGATCAAAATTGATGACTTCTTCCCACTGGGTGATCTTAGAGAGATACATGGTATGGTCAATTGTACCATAGAAGAGGCAGCAGAACAAGAAGTTAAAGTTCCCATACTTGAGTCAATAGGGCTAGAAGATGTGGTGGCCCAAGGAGAAGGTGAGACCTAGCTTGATGAAGCCAAAGGTGAAATAGAAATGCCACAAGAACAAGATAACAACCCAGTCATAGAGAAAGCACTGGCTGAAGAGGGAACTAGAGCTTCAGGAGAAACTGTAACCTCTAATATTGTGCCCTTGGGCTTAACTAGTAATCAAAGTTTGCTGATAGCACCAGATATCATGGTCAAAAAATTTGTGGCTATTTTTCAAAAAGTAGATCTCAATGAGCTGCCTTTGCCTCCTCCACCACTCAGTCCACCCGTGAACACCATTCCAGAGGGTGATAGGGAGGGGGATAAGGAACATACAAGCAAGGACCCCATTGATACAATAGAAAATACACATGGGGGGAACTTGAATTGAACCCTAGGGACACTTCAAGCCAGGGACAATGATAGGTTGGCTAGCTACCCCACTGCAGTGGCTAGTGGAAGACCAGAAAAGAAAATCCCCAACTACTATCATGGCTCCATTGTCACTTGCCAAGGTTTTGGCTGAGGGCCAAATTTCTAAGAATCCCAAGAAGGCTTGTACCCTTCACAACACTAGAAGGGCCCTAAATGGCTACATTATGGTGATAGTCACCACCCCTTTAGTAGGAAAAGAGGATTCTGAGGTAGCTGTTGAAGATTATGTAATCACTGAGGTGTCTCTGGGTAAAAGAAATCAACAAGGAGAACTAGACCTCCTAAATGAAGTGGGTCAGGCTATTCAGGCCCGCTATGAGAAACAGTCTCATAATATTTAGGAGTTAAAAGCAACCAATGTTAATCTTTTGGGACTCCTAAAAGAATTAGTACACCAACTCACTTTGAAAACACCCAGAACCTAATTTCTTGGGACACAACTACCATAGAGTGATGTTGATACTATGAAATTTATGAAGAAGAAGGCATTAGTGGTGGATGAGTGGATCGCTCATCAGGTTGGGGTAATAAGAAGTTTCTTTTCCAAGTGTCTCCTAGACTTTTTTAGGGTAAATGATTTAGAAAAGAAGATAGAGGCCACCATTCCCTAGTGCCAGGGAGAGATCAAGAAATATGAAGACTAGAAGGATACCTCATCAGATATTCTGAATCTTGGGGAAGATGTGTTAATAAACACAAGCATTCTAGGGGATGAATCATATGGGTTCCTTCAGACTCAATACTCTAGACTTGCATTCAAATTCAAAATTGGCAAGCAACTGGTATGAGTTTTGGAAGAGAAACTATAGGTGGTTTGGAATTATTTGGACCAATATGCTACCCTCATCCAAGAAATTACATCAGATGATCCTCTCAGCACCGGGACTTATACTCTCAACGATTCCATAATTGGTAATTTGATGAAGTGGTTGAGCTAGGAGCCTAAATTTGACCTGGGGGAAATGTTAATGGCACCACCATGGTGGAACTCTCCCAAGTGTCTCTCAATTCCCACAATGTGGCCAAGATGGTTGCAGAGTTAAAAAATAATGTCAAAGATTTCAGCCTCCATTTTGAGGGATCTATGGATCTTTGGGATTGCTTCAAAGGATATAGAGGAAGATGGCATACTTCAGATTCTTGAGGCATAGGAAAGATTTAAAAGGAATTTAAATATCTTGGACTCTAGGGATCCTTTAGCAGAAGTCTCGTACAGTCTCATTCTTTATTCTTTGAGCATAAGCTCCTGGATCCCAGACCCCGGGTTCCCAATTTTGTATTCTTTATAGTAATAAGTGTTGACAACTCACTTGAGTGGACTGAAAACTATCTACAACTTGTTGCCAGGGCTATGTCTATCCCTCCTAGCATTACTTGTCACTATTTATCCATAGGTTCACTGCAGATGCCTCCTGGATACTGAGGCGTCATTCCAGCATTAACTATCTGGCATACCCCGACTCACACAGTCACCAAAGTACAGAAGAACATTAAAGAGGGTGTATGTCCCAGGTCACTTGGGGAAGTTCCATCATTCCTACAAGTACAAGGATGATCTTTCCAATGGTAGTTTTCATGGGGCTTCTTTCTTTCTTTTCTTCTCTTCTCAAATGATTGTATTATATTAGGAAATTCTGACAGCGTGGGTAGTACCGGCTGTAAATATTGTAATATAATATAAATAGCTAGCGTAGGGATAATCCCTTAGGTAGTTAGAATTTTCTATAAATGCAAATTTTGACACCATTATAAGGGTCATAAAATTGATGATTTATCTTTCTAGTAGTAATACAAGCTTTGAGTCTTTAAGCAATCTTGTCTTTTAGAAGTTTAGAGTAGATTAATGCTCCCTTGGAGCCACTAGTGTAACTACCAGTGATACTAGATTTGAATTTAATGGAAGAATGAGGAACACCATTCAGCTCTGAGCTCTGTGTTGTTTCTAGTCCTAGAGTTAGAAAAAAACTTCTCATGTTCTATGCTTTCTTATATCCTTTTTTCTATTTCTTTAATGATTCAGTGAAATATTTTACTTTTCTACTGATATACGTGTGATTGAAGGTTATATGTATATCCAGTATCTATTGTTTATTTTATCTGGAACTTTGTTGATGTGAAGGGAATTTATATCATGGATATAGTTAGAGATCTACACTAAAACTATCCTATATTTTTCTATTTTCTTTTTTGGATATAAATTATGCTTGCAGGAAACCCATTATCCCCGAAGTTTCAGAGGTCTACGAGTCAAAACCAGCTATCCCATCAAAATAAATAGTAAGCTTTCCAACTAAGCTAAGCGCACACCATTGTGACCCAATAATTAGGTGCTTGGAGGATACGAGAGCTAGCTGTCCCACACGCCGCTTTAGGCAAAGTTGGCTGATACTATTGTATTTGGTGAAAACTCATCTCCCATTGGCAAGACCGCAACAATGTCCCGTCAACATACCCTTTTGCTAGAATTTTGGGCTTTTATCTTTATTTAGTTAGCTAGTAGTTATCTAAAATTGTTTCTAACCATTGAGTGGAGATACATTTTACTTTGGTTTCTTAAGAACTATGATAGCCCGGAGGCTATAAATATATTATAAAATGACTTATGGAGGGTCGACCCTTTTAACTTAGTTTTCATACTGTTACTTTAAATTTGAAAATTTTGATGTGTGGTAAAAAAGACATTGATCCATTGGTTAATGAAAGTTATTGCAATTTTTAAATTCATGTGTTTGAAGTGAATTGTTGAACTTCTATTGGGGTTCATTTTCATATGATTTTTTTTTGCTTGTTTACTATTCATTAAAATCTATGGATGCAAAGAATATAGTATGAATTAGTTTTTATAATTTGATTCAAATTATCTCTAAGTTGGTTAGCTTAAGTGGTATATTTTTTATCATAATTATTACACACATTTGAAAATCATGGTTATGTAATGAATGTTCTATGCCTTTTGACAATTTGTGGTTAAAAGTAATAGAATATTTAAATCTTAAAATTCATTGCATATCTTACAGGGAGTTGTACCTTTAAATTCAAAGGGTATAATTTTGAGAGATTAACCCAAATATTGGATCATATTTTATCTCCATATGATTAAATGTTTTTAGATTCATTTATTATACAATTTTATTAGAGGATAAATCTGTTAGCAAACATAAATTTGGTGAATCTACTCAAGATTTGGAAAATCATTATTTAATGACTGAAAGTTGCCTGGTCATGAGGTACAATGGGGTTGCCCCATGAAAATATATTTCATGTGCTACAATATAATTTAGGATTTTAAGATGACCATGAAGATATTATTAGTCAATTGAATACATTGGCATGGCATATGAGAAGGATTCTAGAGGATTATAGATGAGAAATATTGGTACTAGAATGAGATGAGGATTTAGCTGCTAATTTAAGATTTCTTCTCGAAAGACAAAGAAGAAGATGGGTAGAAGATCAAGATAGAAACTAATCCCTTAACCAAACCCTTAAAGCTCCAAGAATCCCAGAACACCCAAAAAATAATGAAGTAATTGTGTCCCTTATCAAACAAACAAGAGTTTAGGCCTTATACAAGATCTCAGAGAAGGGAAGACCTATTTGATCCTATATTCCAAGAATTAAAAGGAGTCAAATTTTCCTATAATCTTACATCTAAAAGGAAAGAAAAGAGTAGACCCTCTTCCTCTCCCAAAGAAACGAAAGTATTCCTTACACCTCTCATCAGGCAAGTCTTAACCTGACATGGAATTAACCTTCCCCCAATAGTAAACTTAATCCCTACCTTTGTATTGGATCAACCACAGGGAGTAGCTATGTGACCCTTGAACATGGGAGATAATTTTAATCCCTTACCCAAAGGAGCCCATGACAATCTTCCCATGTTCAATGGAGATGAGACAAGATCTCCAAATGAACATTGAAATGCCTTTTGTGTAGCCTATGGGGTGCTAGGGGTACAACATCATAATTTAGCCAACATGTTATTTGTACATACGTTAACTGTTGTGGGAGTACAATGGTTCTACCATTTACCCAATGCTAGAACTATTGCAACATGGGATGACATGAAGAACCCTTTTGAGAATAGGTTCAAGAGTGCAAAGGATGAACACTCTTTGTTTGCAAAATTAAGCCAACTCAATAAATAACTACATGAACCTATAAGGGAGTTCATTGCTAAGTATATAAAAAATATTTATACAAAATACCCGCTTCTAAGAGACCTAATAATGAAAACCAAAAATTACTTTTTATCAATTGTATGCCTCCAAAGATAAGTTTCCATATTAGAAGGGCTAGGGTAGCCAACCTTTCAACCAATTAAACACTCACATTAGAATTATAAGATGTGATGCAGAGCATCAGGGAACTCAACAAAACTTTAAGGATCTATCTAATCCAATCAACCCTTTCAACAAATTCATCATATTAGAGGCATATTGAATCACCAAACACCATAAATATCATATTAATCAAATCATCTTCACAATAATAAATCCTTCATTTGGAAACAAACCTTATAAACATCCATTCCATATTTCAATCCATAATTCAAATACAAAGTAAATTTAATCAACAACTTCCAAATCTGTCCTAGTTGCGATAGTTTTTTCACCCTAAATTATGTCATTCACCATTTCTATTAGATACCTCAACTTGGAAATCTCTCTTTAGTAAAGTTGTTTATACCCAACGTCTCTAAATCATATCCAAAAATTATGGAAATCCAAAGGTTCATGTAAAATTGATGGTCACTATCTCGAGACCCATTTTGTTGTTCTAAAATGTACAAATTCATAAGCTCTTCCCACTAGAGCATCAAATATCTTTCTCAAAACAAAACCAAATAATACCAAACCAATTGAATATGAAACCTTTATGTATCTAGTTTAATAATATGTAAGCCATTAAATTTTCAAATGGTTAAATCATTATATAATCACAAACCCTTGCCTCTTATTCCATTTAAGATAGTTTAAAACCAGTTTTCACCAAAATCTTCATAAATTTCACAAATATGCATAAAAATGAATCAAAAAAGAAGGAAATGAAATTTTATTTACATATCATTAAAATATTCCAATTATAGGTCTTAACTCTTCCATATGCATCCATACCAAACACTACAATATGAGTCTTTCCAGAAGATCTCAAATTTGCAATCAACAACTTTCACCAAAACGTCTGTAGCTTCTTCATTTCTCTATGAAATTAATGCAAACCAAAATAAGATGGAATATTATTAAATATAATTTCTAATCATACAATTTATACATGGTTTTAAGTTCATACAAGTCTTTACAAGACCTAGAAACAACATTAATAGTAGTAAAACCAATCAAAACAATAAGTTTGAATGCACCAAAATTGCTCCAAAATGTTTCCCTCTTCTCATTATAATTTGGAATGACCATTAAAATAATTTAATGGTATTTTTGATATTTTAAAACTTCCCAACCACATTTTAGACCAATAATCCTCCCCTTTATAACATATGAGCAACTTTGGCAACTTTTGAAAAGTTGCATTTTATAATATTGTTTTATGTAACATTTGCATTTTTGCTACATATGACATAAAACCTTGCAATAACATTTTAAAAATGTTTAAATGGATTGATAATGACTCATTACATCAAATTTACCCTTCCATGGGTTTCATTTTACAATTTGACCTTATTGACCAAAATAGGACCTAGAAATATAACTTTGACAATGATTACAAATGTCTTGCATAGCATTTGCAACTTTTATTCCCACAACATTACAATACATATACATGATATTTTAGACTAAAAACATCATACTATCTCATGTTGACCTCTTTATATTCTTGTGTGCTAGGTTCTCCTCCACCATACTCCCGAGATTGAAAAAATTTCCAAGTCTCTTGGAAATGTCCTCTAGAGGAAAACATTCAGACTCAGAATGTCCACGCTTAACTTTGTCTATATTCATATTTGTCTCTTGTATTTATCTCTTTTCCTCTTTTAATTTATTCACTCTTGGTCCCTCTTCTCTACCATGTCTCTTTCCTAGGCAACTTTGTCTTCAAGGACAGATGACTATCCTTTCCATCTTCTTCTCTAGTGTCACTGTCAGTGGAGCATACATGGTTACACTTCCTGGTGCCTTATCAATCAAACATCCACATTTACTTTTCTAATCCAAAAAAATCACCTCTTGCCTCACCTAGGAGACACATCCTTCCTCTTTCCCTAGTCTCTTGGAAACCAACTAGACCACTCCTTGGTCTAGGACCTTCTCTTGGCCCTTGACAGACTTCGAGTGTCTATACAACCCAACCCTCATATGCAGCTGGTGGATAAGCACCTGCAACCAAAACCAATAAAAAATTATTAAAAAAAACCTCCTCTTAGCCCAGATCTTTTCTTGGCTCTAATACCAATTTGATGTAGAGCATCATCAAACTCAACCAAACTTCTAGGATCTATCTGATCCAATCAACCATTTTAACAAATTCATCAACAAACTTTATCATATTAGAGGCATATTCAATCACCAAGCAACATAACTATCATCTTCATCAAATAATCTTCACAATCATTAATCCTTCATTAGGACCCATGCCTTATAAACATCAATTTCATATCTCAAGCAATAGTTCAAATACAAAGTAAATTCAATCAACAACATCCAAATCTGTCCTAGTTGAGATAGTTTGTCAACTCCGAATTCTGTTATTCACCATTTTAATTAGATACCTCATCTTTGAAATATTTCTAGTGGATTTGTTTATAAACATGGTTTCTAAATCATATAAAAAAATTATGGAAATCTAATAATTCATTTAAAAGTTATGGTCTTTGTCCTAAAACCCATTTTATTGTTCTAAAAATTAGAAATTCATTAGCTCTTCCTAGAAAGGCATCAAATATCTTTCACAAAACAAAATGAAATGATCCCAAACCAATTGCATATTAAGACTTTATGCATATCATTTTATAATATGTAATCTGTAGCACCCCGCCAGGGAACACAAGAGGATGGACCAACTAATCTCTAAAGATGTAGTCAATTTTTATTTTTTACTATTACAATGCACAATATCTAAAGAATAGATACAATTTTTCTCACAAAATAAGAATGCAACATGACTTAAGATTCCTATGTCCTCACAAGTTCCCTAACATTGCTACTCAAACATACATTGATTAATATATTTACACTTATGAGATTCATATCAATTTACAAGTCTAACATACTTATAGGGTTTCAAAATAAATGATTACTATCTCATCAACATGTTTCAATGACTAATCACCAAAACTAGATTTACCAACATGATTCATCCTACTAACTAACCAATGGAATTCATACCATTTTTAAACTATCTTATAAATTTAGTTTCATATAGACATTAGGGTAAATATTATCATTTATTATCGCATACCCTACCACCTAGAGGTACATTATACTAGATATATTTTAAGGCACCAACCAAAATGTTCCTAAATCATTCTTATTTTTAATCATAAGTTAACAATATGTGAATCAATTTATTAAGTTAGTATCATAAGTTACACTGAACTAGAAATGTCTTTTACTTCTTTCCCATAAACTTCCCTTAGTATTTAGTCATCTCATTTCTTAAATATATAGTTATTCAATAGTTACAACTCTATTATTATTCTATTATTTCCTATACTTCCTCTTATAATAAGATCATTTTATCTAACGATAACATTTCACTTTGTC
>MU226242.1:817875-828564 GCA_018584345.1 Thuja plicata
AGGGCTTTCAATAAATAAATACCTCCAAATTACAATACATTGAAGTACATGATGCAGAAGTAGAATCCTTGATAGCTTCCAAGCATGAATCCAAGGGTAAAGAAATCTATGCAACCATGAACAGTACATCAATAAGATTTGTGAAGTTCCACTCCCCCATGCTAGGAGATAGAACCAAGGTCTACACAAGCCCTAAGGCGATCTAAGGCCAAGAAGAATCTTTTCCCAAAAGAACCAGCCAAAATAAATAAATTAAAAAAAAAGAAACACAAAATACAAACAAGTATCTAGACATCACAAAATATGAATGAGGGATCCAGGTTACCAACTAGGTTAGTTTCATCACACAATGTGTGTATTGGGATCCTCCCTGGAAACCATGTAACACCGGTCCCCTTTCAAAGTTTAAGGATCCACCATGGCCGTTACCCATGGTACTGGTACTCCAGCAGGTCTATGTGGACTATAATATCCATTAAGCAATTTGTGTTAATCCTTAATTAATAGTTAACATCATAATCATACATAAAATCATACAAGAGTGTTAGTTATGATTAGGTAAAGCATAGAAAGAACCTAATCTTTATGGCAATCTTGAACAACATAAATACACCATCTAGAACAGTCATAAAAGTATCTTAATCAACTTAATTCATCCCATTGTACTCAAACCATCAAAAGGGAGTTCCTCATACAAAAACCATATCAGATTTTTTTATAACAAAAGATTCCTAAAATATCATGAGCACATAGTAGACATCACTACTCAAGGATAAATATGCATTAAACACTTATGTGGAGATGAGATAGATTGGATTAGTAACTTCAATCAGAATCATTAGTAGAGAATAAACGTCCCAAAATTCCAATAGGCATAATCAGGTCCTGTGAGGGTTGGAGGGGCATTACATAATCCATTAAATATTATAATTATCAAATCATTATGTAATCACAAACACTTTCCTACAACTGCATCCAAGATAGTTTAAAACCTGTTTTTACCAAAATCTTCATAAATTTCACAAATCTGCATAAAAATGACTCAAACCAAAAGTAAATTAAATTGTATTCACATATATTTCAAATTAATCCAATTAAAGGTCTTAACTCTTCCATATGCGTCTATACCAAATGCGGAAATATGGATTTTTCCAAAAGATCTCAAATCTGCAATCAACAACTTTCACCAAAATATCCATAACTTCTTCATTTCTCTATGAAATTAATCCACACCAGAATAAGAGGGAATATTATTAAATATAATTTATAATAATACAATTTATACATGATTTACAGGTCATAAAAGTCCTTACAAGGCTTGGAAACAACATAAAAAATAGTATAACAGTCAAAACAATAAGTTTGAATGCACCAAAATTGCTCCAAAATGTTTCGCTCTTCTAATTCTAATTTGGAGCGACCATGAGAATTATTTTATATTTTTTTTTATATTTTTCAACTATCCAACCACCCTTTAGACCAATAATCCTTCCCTTTGCAACATATTAGCAACTTTGGCAACTTTTGAAAAGTTGCATTTTATAATTTTGTTTTATGCAACATTTGTAGTTTTTCTACATATGACTTAAAACGTTGAAAGAACCTTCCAAACATATTTTAATGGAGAAATAATGACTCATTGCATCATGTTTACCATTCTATGGGTTTCTTTTTATAATTTGACCGTATTGACCAAACTACGACCTAGAATCATAACTTCCACAATTATTACAAATGGCTTGCATAGCCTTTACAAATTTGATCCCCACAACAACACAATACATATTAATGATATTTTGGACTCAAAATATCATATTATCTCATGTTGAACTCCTTATATGCTTGTGTTCTAGGTGTTCCTGCATCAGAATCTATGTCCATTAATGTACCTACCCACAATATGCTCATTATCTTCTTGCTAATTAGTTATCATTTACAAATTCATAACTCTTCAGTATATCTTTCTATGTAGGTATACTTATTTTTCAAGTTTTGAAATTCTCTTAAGAGGTTCTACTAATAATCTAAAGGTACGAACCAAATCTTTAGATTCTTTAACTGTTATACAATGAATTTGCGCCTCTGATCTCAAGCTCTCTTGGTCTTGATAATCCAGTATAACAAGGGAATCATCTCCAGGTTGTGGGACCTATGCTAACTGAGATGAAACCTCCAGGTTCTAGGCTGGTTCCTCTTGGATAATCACCTTAATTTTCTTCTTAAACAGGAAAGTAAAAACTTTGGAGGGAAAGGGATAGAAGGATTGCATGAAAAGGGAAATGACTGAAAGCAAACTACCTACTAGGTGATGCACCGAAAATGGCATGAAAACATAACACACACAGGATAAACCCTTGGGTCAACTAACTCTAAATTGTAAGTAAAGCACAATTCCCTTGTATAGGCATGCATAAATATTTCATAACAAGGTCATGATTAAACCAGTTAAAAGGAAATACTTCTTCACAGTTAACAGCTTTAAACAGTAAAACACTAGTTACAACCTGCAAGCAGACATACTCTTCTGTAAGTAGATGTTGTGAAAGGACTGATTAAGAGGAATAAAATCATCCATAGTTAATCCATCAACAATAAAGACACATACAGACAAGCAGAAAAGAGACAAGGTTGACACAATCCAACAAATTGATCCAAGAACATAAGGCTCTGTATATTATCTTCCACAATGAGTTACAGACTCAAACAAAAATACACCAAGGACAAAGAAATTGTCACAAAGCATGCCTTCTGCATAAAAATGAACTCTTGGGTTACAAAATCTCTTTGTCTCTGTCAAGAACTTAGAAAAGTTACAAAACAGCAAGAACAAAAGGAAGAAGAACCGACCCTTGCAATTACAACTTTTCTGCTATATATAGGGCTATGACCATCTTGGAATCCCTTAGGATGCAACAAGCTTCAGATGGTCTTGGAAAAACCTAACCCTAAAACATAGGAGAGAGAAAAAGAGAGAGAATAGGCGGTGGAGAATGACCGAGTCAAACAGATATTCATAGATATTTTCATGCTCCTCTTTGATCTGGCAATTGGAAATCAGATTTGGTAGACGGTGGATAGTAACATTTATGTTTACTCTGAATAGTCATGCACACCTGTTCACCTATATTCCTCTGTAATAACTGTCCCTCTTGTCTGTGAATAGTGCATAGCCAAGTTTTCTCCTTGTCATCGCCCAAGACTTCTTCTCTAAGCTTCCTAGCACTTCTGGAAACTCAGTCATAATTCTTCTCTGCTCTGCAACACGCTGAATCTCCTCTTTTTCACCGACATTGAAACACATCTATTCAAATATCGGTAGACTACCCTGTGCATGATTTTCCTATGATTAGAAACCCTTTGATCAATTCTGGAAATCCCTCTGCAACTGAGCAAAACATGTTTCCTCATCAACTGAGACAACCTGGGCTCTGACAACTTCATCTGCATCGTCTTCGCTCAGTCGCGGGCTATGCTTTCTTTCTTCTGGGTTTCGAGCGACTAAGAAACGAGCTCTTTATTAATTACATTTTCTATGATCGCACACTCGCGAGCAGCTTCCACTTTGCTTTTCTTTCTGTGCGAGTAGGCGAAGACACCCTTTTTTATCAATCGCTCAGTCACAAGCTATACTTTGTTCACTCTGAAACCTTGGTGATTAAGTGATGAGCACTTCCTTTTATTCAGTCACAGACCCGCAGACAGATTTCCCCTTGTCCTTATTGCTCAATGAGTGAGCGATGCCTCTTGCCTTTGTCAATCACACACCCGCGCTCTGTTTTCCATTTCACCTTTTTCCTCGGTGGCTGCGCGATGACCCTATCTCCTTAGCTTGTCGTAGACCCACGAGCTGTTTCTTCATTGATCCCATTGCTCGGCGACTAAGCGATGCACAGTGTAAACTTTTCTGCCATTTTTCAAATTCTAGGTCAGGCGACCATGCGACAATGGTTAGTCTCTACGTCACAGAACTCAGTCCTTAACCACGGTAACATCTCACGAATCAACGACACTGTGCCCATTTAACCTTTGGCAAACCTGAGTCAAGATCTGGCGACATGGCGACTGTGTAAAATCAAAGTCACGAGGAAATCAGCTTAACTCACCATTCTTCCAGTGACCCTGCTACTAACTGCTCTACCTTGACTACTACGGTTGTCGCCCAATTGCTAGATGCTATCATCCTTTTCTGAGACTGCGTGACCACACTTAGTCGCCAAGTCGGGGAATCCAAGTCTGAGCCTTTTGACCTTACCTTAACAATTTGTATGTGCCCTTAGATCATCCGCCGACTACGTGACAACCCCTTAGTGCCAAGTCGAGAGGACTTTTCTCATAGGGCACTTTGATCACCAGACTTAGCGACCACCATAGGATCCTCTGAGCTCTGCATCAGACGGCCACCGTTAAGTCACTGGACAAAGGACTATGCCTTTAAATTGTTCTGCGATCCCGCGACTAAAGGAAAAGCATACTTAGTCTCAAAGTCGCGTGATCCATTTCCTCCATCTGGCGACATGGCGACTGAGGGTCAGTATCCACACGTCTTATGCCATCTATCACACAGCCACTGGTTACTTTTCTGCACACTAGGACACTGAGTCATCATTCTGCTCTGGC
The DNA here is from genome assembly GCA_018584345.1 of Thuja plicata. Taxonomy (NCBI): domain Eukaryota; kingdom Viridiplantae; phylum Streptophyta; class Pinopsida; order Cupressales; family Cupressaceae; genus Thuja; species Thuja plicata. The sequence continues at coordinate 822,493 of MU226242.1, forward strand.
GACAAGGCGACTGGGGACCACAGATGGCTAGCCGCGAAGTCTTGATAGGTAAGCCTTAACTGCTGTTTGATTCAGAGACTACGTAACTGACTGCTTCCCTTAACTACTAGCTGTGACCTAATCTAGCGATCACACAACATGAAACAGTCGCCAAGTCTGAGCAATTTTCCCTGACCGCCTTGATAATTCAGCGATCACCCGACTGAGGGCTTGCTTAACCGCTGACTTCGGCATGATCTGGTGACATGGTGACCAAGGGCAACCGTGAAGTCGGAAGATGTTTCACTGACTGCTAAGTTCTTTACGCGACTTCACGACTAAGGTGGGCCCCTACTTTGTAACATATCATCCTGCGACATCCTGACTAAGGACTAATCATGAAGTCTGAGAACCAAGACAGAATATTCCTTATGGTTCAGAGACTACACGACAAAGTTAAAAGTGAATTCAGGAAAGAAAAGAGAATATTCACTGAGGCTTAAGCGATCAAGCAACTGAAGACCTGGGTCCCACTATCTGCAAAGGCTTATGACATATCTGGCGACCTCGCGACCAAAGAACAAACGCTAAGTTGGGAGACACAGAGGGAATATTCCATTCTATCACAAGACCACGCGACAAGAAGAAATGTAGAGTCGAAGGAAGAAAATAAATATTCGACCAAGGCATGGCGATAACGCGACTGAGAAATAAGCACATGTTCTTAGTGACATAAAAAGCAACTGCAAAACATAAGAGCCAAGAATTAGGGTTTTTTACCTCGTTCAAACATGAAGGACCTAGGTTTTTTGTAGGGTTTTAGCAGAGTTAAGACCTAGAGATCATAAAAAACATAACAGAGGACACCAGACAGGAAAGACTAGACCAAATTGCACAGAAATGAGAAATTTGGGCAACATTTTGGCAATTTCTGTGGGATGCTTTCCTGCTAAGCATAAAGACCAGTTGCCTTGATACATTCATTGGGCATGGAGTCACTTCTAAACACATTTCTTGACAGTGACAAAATTGTGCGCGTGCACTTCTTTGAAAATAGGAAACTACTCTAGAAAGCAGGGAAAAGGAGAAACAGGGAACTATTTACAAGAAAGCAAAGACCTACAGAGAAGGATTAACCTCAAAGCAAGGCTTTAAGTGGAAACCATTTAATGAAATTGGCAGGGCATCTCCATCAAGTGTTGAAAGTCGGAAAGCATTAGATTCTCTGCACTCTGTAACAACAAATGGTCCACCCCAGAAAGAATCAAACTTTGTATGCCTGCCAAGTCTGGATCTGAACTCATCCCAATTAAGGACTACATCTCCAACTTTGAAGTTCCTTCCCCTGGCTCTTTTGTCAAAGCTGTTCTTAGTTTGATTTTGATGGAATTCCATATCTCTCATAGATTTGTCTCTGATTTATTCTAATTCCATCAGTTGAACATACCTGATCTGTAGGGGATCTTCTTCATTAAACATGGCATACTGAGTGGCTAGGTCTAGAGCTGGTAACTCTATTGAAATGGAAAGCCTAGCCTCTCTGCCATACACCAGCATTTATGGAGAATTACCAATGATCTTCTTTGGAGTAATTCTATCTAGCCACAAGGCAGACTTCAGCTTTGCATGCCAATCCCTTTGATTGTCTTGAAGAGCTTTCTTAATTATCCTGATCAGGTTCTTGTTTGTGGACTCTGCCAAACCATTACCCTGAGGATAATAATTTGAACTGGTATTTATATAAATGCCATTCTTGAGTGCCCAATCTGAGACTTTAAGACCTGTGAATGCCAGTGCATTATCTGAAATAATTGAATCAGGAGTGCCAAACCTATGAATTAGATCATCATAAAAGTTCAAGACAGCACCCTCGTTGGCCTCTTTTAAGGCCACTACTTCTATCCATCTAGTGAAATAATCTGTTGCAGTGATTAACCACTTGTGTCCTGCACTAGATGGAGGGTTGATCATGCCTATGAAATCTATGCCCCACTTCATGAAAGGTTGGTCAATTTTGATTGGTTGAAGGGGCAGAGTTGCAAGTTTCTCTTTTCCTGCAAATAAGGCACACTTGATGCATTTTCTAACATAGTGATGACTATCCTTGAAGATAGATGGCCAATAGTACCCGGCCCTCATGATCTTATAAGTCGTAGTCCTAGGAGAAAAATGACCACCAGCTGGTCCATCATGGAATTCAAACAGAACATCTGCTATCTTTTCTGAACCTATGCATCTCAAAAGAACACCATTGTGATCTTTTCTAAAAAAGACATTATCAATCAACACAAAAGGGACAGATTGTAACCTGTAATACCTTTTTTTTGCTGAGTCTAGCCCTGCAGGGCATTTTCCTATCTTTAAATAATTAGTCATATTAGGCAACCAACTTGTTTCCTTGGCTTGATCTTGTTTAGAATGCCCCACCAGAGATGCATCCATTGGTTCTGATTTCTTTACATTCTCACCCCCTACCAAATGTTCACAAAAACCTCTACCTCAAACCAGCTTGGTAGTCTGAATATTAACATCATATTCCATCACCTTAGTAATCCAACCAGCTCTTTTCTCATTTAGATCTTTGGAAACCAAAAACTCTTTGACACTAGGGTGACTGACCCTTAAATGTACTTCACTATGAGTCAATAGATATCTAAACTTTTTTAGACTCTTTACTACAGCAAGAACATGTTTTTCTACAAAAGAGTACCTATGCTCATACTCTTCTAAACCTTTGCTGAAGAAAGCAACAGGTTGCTCCAATCCTTCTAAATTTTCTTGGGTCAACATTGCAGAGATAGCATCATGACCTCCATAAGCATAAAGGATAAAATCCTTTTCAAAGTTTGGGTTCAACAGGGCAGGAGTCTCTATCAACGCTTCTTTAATTTCTTGGAAATTAGCCTTTCCTTCTTTGGTCCAACTGAAAACAGAGCCTTTCTTCAACATGGCTGTCAAAGGCTTAAGAAATTCTACAATGTTCGGCAAGAACCTCCTAAAAAAGTTAATATTCCCTATGTAAGATTGGAGCCCTTTCTTGTGATGTGGCAATGGCAGTTCCAAGATAGCTGGAATCCTTTTAGGATCCACTGTAATTCCTTCTTTTGATACTACATATCCCAACAGTTTTCCCTCATGGACTGCAAATACACATTTCTTGGGATTAAGGGATATCTCAAATTCTCTGCACCTTTCAAAAAATTTGCCTCAAATGATCCATGTGATCTGCTACATGCTTTGAATAGACAGTTATGTCATCTAAGTAGACCAACACAAATTTGTACATGAGGCTTTTAAAGGCCATGTCCATTGCTTTTTGGAATGTGGCATCTACATTTGACAAACCAAAGGGCATCTTTTGATAAGCCATAGTTCCCCACTTGGTTGTATATGCAATTTTATATTGATCCTCTTCTCTTACCAGGATCTGATTGTATCCAGAATAGCCATCCAAAAATGAGAATCTCTCGAATCCAGAGACACATTGTAGAATTTGTTCCATAGAGGGTAATGGATGGTGGTCTTTCAATGATGCTCTGTTCAAATCTCTGAAATCAACACATAATCTTAGCTCCCCGTTCTTCTTTCTAACAGGAACAAGGTTAGAAACCCAACTAATATGCTTAATGGGATAAATAATTCCACTCTCTATGAGTTTAAGCACCTCCTTATGCATGAGTGGTTCCAGCTTAGGATTGACAGGCCTTTGTTTCTGTCTCACTGGTTTGTCACTAGGCTCCAATTCAATTGTATGCTGAGCAAGACCAGGATCAAAGACTCTGAGATCCTCATATCGCCAGGCAAAGACATCACTAAATTCCTTGAATAACTTGATGTAAGCCTTCTTTTCTGCATCAGTGTTTATTTTTCCAAGTTGTATGCTTTTACCTGGTTCCAATTCCAATTCAGCACTATGCTCTTGTTGGACTACCAGGCCAACTTTACTTTTCTTGACTTCATCATCCTTGTTGAAGATAGTCTCTAAGGTAACCAGGCCTTTAGGCATCTTGTTAGATTTTAACTGTAACACTTGGTCACCATAGTTCTGTGATAACCTTTTTTTATTGTGTTTTGAAAAGACATCTTCTTCAAACAAGAACTGCAAAATTTTCTCATCATTGTCAAACACTTGCCAATTAATATTATTATCAGGAATTGAAGGCCTGACAATAATCTTGATGTGGTGTTGGTCTGTCTCATTTGAAATGTTAGTAGGAATGTCAAACTGAGACCCAATGGCAGCCAACCTGTCAGCATGTAAGTTTAACTTTCTAGGGATAGCAACAATGTTGAAAGCATAGAATTATTCAATTGCATCCCAAACTCTATGTTTGTATGCTTTCAAGGTATCATTTTTTGTTGCACTTGTTCCCCTTACTTGGCTGACAACAAGTTCACTGTCACCAAAAACTTTTAAGGCATTAAGCCCTCTCTTTCTAGCCCACTCTAGTCCATTGACTAGACTTTCATATTCTGCAGTATTGTTGGTGCAGGAAAAACTGAATCTAAAGGCAGTATAATACCTTTCTCCTTTTGGGGATACCAACATAGCACCTCCACCAGAACTGTGTCTACTTCTAGCCCCATCAAAGTATAGCTCCCAGACCTGATCACTTTGATTTTTTGAATCAACACCCTTGAAAAGGTTGGGCTCTATAGCATCACCTTCTTGTAACAAATAATTTCCCAAACCAGCATTCCAAGTAACATGTTCTATTTCTCTTTCATCCAAGTAAAAGTCAGGGGTATCCCCTATATTAGTGCTTACTTCACTATAGGTTTGGAAATCACTGTTATCAAATACGGGGTAGTTGATATTGATTGTACTTGGCACATAAGGCTCTACATGGTGTACTACCAATGCTTCTGACTTAATGGTAACCTTGGTACCATATCTTGTATGGAACAACATGTGGGACCAATCAGAAGATAAGTAACCACCTATCTTGACAGTGAACTCTCTTGATAAGAAAATGGAAAACATTGCAGGGAAATCTATGACAAATATGTCAAGGAAGATGGAAAAATTAGGGCTAGCATATAAGATTAGACTGGTATCCTTGGCCACACCTATAGTGCTGACTAAGGACCCATCAAGCTGTGTGACATTCTTTTGGAAGGGCTCATATTTCAGTCCTCTTTGGTCAGCCACCTTCTTGGGCATTACAGTGCTAGTAGCTCCAATATCTACCATGCAATTATGCACTAAAGATTTACCAATGATTAATGATACATAAAAGGAAGGAGGTTTCAAGATCCTACCTTGCATGGGTTTAGCCTTGATGTTATTACTTGGAGTCTCCTTTTCTTGATCAGTGTTAACCAACACTGGCTTCACAGCCTCTTTTGTAGATTGAGGAGTTATCACCTCTGATATAGCCTTCTTTAAGATCTCAGGCTGTCCTGGAATAGCCAAAGAGTCCCACATAGACATAGTGACATTCACTTTTTTCATATTGTCTACAATGTTGTAAGGTTTCATAGTGTGACCTCTTTGTTGTGTCTTTACTATGATGGGTTCTGCCCCCTTTGGATCTTGGCCTTCTAGGCTTGTGATGGTTGGAGCCTTCTTTGTTATGACCGGAGAAGCCTGTTGTACTGGCTCTGCAGATGTGGTTGCTTGGGTACCAGAATCAGCTCTCTCCATGTCTTGAGCTCTCCTCTTTGATCTTGTAAAGGCAGCAAAAGCCTCATCACTATTGACTCCATTAAAGTCTGATTGCTCCCAATTGAAAAGAGCAATTTCATTTTCTTGTGTTTCTTGTTGAGGAGCTGTCCCACTGGATGAACATTCTTCCTAAGCTTGAGAGGCATTCTGAGCCATTAGAGCTTGATTCATCCACCCATTAAAATATGTGGCCTGATTGTGGGGCTGATTACAAGGAAAACACCATTCGTTGTCCATAACCACATTGTTTTGACCAGGCACCATATCCCTGACTGGATTTGCAGAATTAAGAGGTGCTGGGTTATATGGTTGGAATGGTCTCTGATTAAAATTTTGTCTTTGCCCTTGATAGCCTCCTTGGTATGGTGGCCTACTTTGTTGATAAGGCTGTCCCTGATTTTGGTACTGTTGACTAGGACCTTGGC
>MU226242.1:837330-853276 GCA_018584345.1 Thuja plicata
GGGTTATTAAAGTTATGTGTAGGTAAGTTATTAATTGGTAAATATGTCATGGTTAAATTTTAAAAGTTTAACCCTTTTCAAAATAATAGAAGTTTAAATATTTCATTTTGGGTGTATGGTGTTCTTGTAGGAAGGATTTATTTATTTTTATCTTAGGAAATTCTAGAAATAGAGAAAAATAAATAAAATCAAAGCTTGAATCTAAAAATTCTTTCCACCAAGTTGTGGAGATTAAAATATAGATTCTATTGGAACAATAAAATTTCAAAAATTACTATGGGGCATGCCCACTGTTTTGTCTCAGACAAAATGCACCAGTAAACTATTTTTTTTTTATATTTCCTGTGTATGACTATGAGATAATATTTTATTAATAAGATTTCTTTATTATTATTAAACGTTTGTTAAAAAAAAGAGATATATAAAATAAACAAAAATGCATTTTATGTTAAACGCAACGTTTTAAATTACAAAAAAAGAAATTTTCAATTTTAATTTTTGTGGGCGGGGAGGGCCGAAGCCCTAGCCCAACCCACTGTGAATGGGAGGGCCGCGCGGACCGCTGGGCACCACCAACCAGGCTCCTCCACCTCCAAAACCTCCCTCCTCGAGTGCCGTCGAGCGGCTTGGTTAAATTCAGCCGTCTGGTCTCTTTTCTTTTTCTTTTTCTTTCCGCCTCCTACTTGCATGAAGTATAAGGATTTTTAGGGTTACCTTCTAATATATTAAGTATGTCGTGTTTGAATTATATGAGTTTTAGGTTTTTACCTTATTTTATTAGTATTATTTTGTATTAAAGTTCTTAAGATTAGAATAGTTTTTTTTAAAATTTTATTTTATAAGAATTTTTTTTAGATTAGATTTAATTTTGTTAGATTAGATTTGTTTTTTTTTTTAAAACTAGAATTGATTTTATTGGGAGTTAATATAATTGGTTTAAAATGAGATTTAAATATGGTTTTCTTTAGATACTAAATAAATTTCTTTCTAAGATTATAGATTTGATTTATTTTTAGATTAGTTTTTAAATAGTAATTTTAATAATTAAAACATCTCATTTAGATATTGGTTTTATTTTTTAAAGATATTCTCTATTGCTTAGATTGAGATTTATTTCATATTTTAATTAAATGTTTAATTAATGTTTTATTTTAAAAGTTATAGCATATTATGTAATATGTTAATATGAAGTATTAATGTTAGTTTAAAAGTGATTTGTTTTACTAGAGGTTAAAATATGTTTTAAAATGATTAAAATAGATTGAATTTTTTTTTAAGATTAGATTTAAATTGAAAGATTAGTTATGTTTTAAATTTTTAAGTTGTTATAGGATAGATGATTGGAATATATTTCTTCTATAAAGTTAAGATTATTTAAACATTAAATAAACATTAATGGTTTAGTTATTTTAGTGATAAACATTTTATTAAAAAAAGGAGATTTATTAATTAGATTTTAAATGTTAAGTGGGTTTAGACCACCCCTATAGTCACGATGGACCTTTCCAAAGGTATTATCGTTTCCTTTGACCAGTATCATGCATGTTGACTTTTGGTCAACCATGGTCAAACTTTCTCTGACCTTCCCAGTTTTTATGCCAGGTGTTCCTTGTATCCTTTGGAGCCTAAGATTTCAGTTTCGCACCTTTCGGAGATGGTTGACTTTTTGGTCAACTCTAGTTGACTTTTGGTCAACTATCTCAATTTGCATGTCGATCAAAGCGTATAGCTTAGGGATCCCTATAGGATAGTTATGAAAGCTATTCTATCAAGTTTGACCTTTATGGATATTATTTTACCTCTTCACCATTTTGCGTGCACTAGTTACCTTTGAGGTAGTTTAGTTAACCTCTTTAGCATGTTTTTAAAAAAAAATTGTTTGTGTGTTTTTGCCCAACTTTTGGACATGACACGGCCCACATTTTCTTTATGGCTGGTCATGGCACTTTCTCTGTTCGGTGCATTATTTCTTAGATTTTTTTTGGGCACATTTGGCATTGCATGCGCTGCTTTATGATAAACCTTTTCTTAGTAGAGTCTTATGGGCACATGACTATCACACTACCTTTTCTTAGTGTAGATCACTTTTATGAGTATATTGACTTTTATGTTCGCCTCTAGGGTGCATGCTATGTGTATAAATTTTGACACACTTCTATGAATCATTCCATCCAAGGTTGCTCAAGAATGAGGCCTCAAATATTGATCCATAGCTCTCTAGTCATGAAGTGTAAAAATGTAAAATGAAGGCCCTCTGATTGACCTAGTTGTGCCTATGCAATTACACCATGAAACAAGAGATTCAAATGCATGAAAATGAGATCTACTCTATATGATAACAATGCATGAAAGAAATTAATCTAAATGATAACAATGCATGGCTAAATCTATGAAAGGAAATACAAATGCAATATTAATCTATGAAAATAAATATGATTCTAATCTATATGAGTAGCCATGAATGAAAGAAGAATGAGATAAGAAGAGAGAAGTTACAATATCCAAGCTCAAATGCTCAAATCCTCCTCCAAAATTGCTCTTCAAATCTGCAGCATAAAAATACTATGAAAAAGATGATATTTAAATGAGAAGGAGAGGTTTCCTTATATAGGAAGAGTGAACGATTGAGATTAAGAAGCAAAAATCAAAGGCTATGATTAAGAAGCAAAAATCCACCACTTAGGAAGATGTGATGAAAAATGGATTTTTATTTAATTTTTCATTTAATTTATTGCCTTTTTCAACAAATAAAGTGCTTTAAGTGGGGATTTTTATTTATTTAATTAAAAGAGGGGTTTTCTTTATAATTAAATAAATTAAAAGAACTTATTTAATTAAATGGGAGGAATTGAATTTAATTAAATAAGAGGAATTTTATTTAATTAAAGGAAGAAATTTACTTTAATTAAATAAAATAAATTGTATTCAATTAAAAAGGGGATTAAATCTTTTAATTAAATAAGAGGAATTTTATTTAATTGAAAGGGATAAATTTACTTTAATTAAATAAAATAAATTTTATTCAATTAAAAGGGAGATTAAATCTTTTAATTAGATAAAAATGATCAAACCTTGGAAAATATTGAAATAATTGAATTAATTACAATTTGATCAAGGAAATTGATTTGAATTAAAAATGTTCCAAAGCATTGATTCAGGAAATTGATAAAATGATAAATAATAAAAAAGGGCCCAAAGTCTAGGTGACCATTTTAGGGTGCATACATTTGCCCCTCTTTGACAAATGTGTGGTCGACATGGGAACACATGTAGTCAAAGAATGTAGTTGAAGTGTGAGGTCGATTTAGGATCACAAAACAACCCAGATGTGTGGTCAAATCAGGAACACATCAGGACAAAAATAAGCACAATTGAAAAAGACAAAGTCAACACCAAAATAAGTAATTGACATGTCAGAGATAAGAATCTCAAAAAAATACTGATATAATCGATAAAGCTGAATCAAAGATTGAAGTTTGATAGGTACTGCCCCTCGTGATCGAAATTGAAATGAGATAGAGGAGAAACAACAAATTTATAAATTTTGATCAAATTGAACTAAAGATAAGGTTCTTGATGTAAGATGAAAGATATAAGGATAATAGAACCAAGGTAGATAAAACATGAAATATTATGCCCCAAGGTTGAATTAGAAGAAAATAAGGGTGAAAGCGAATGGAAGATAGAAGTTTGGAAGAGATGAAAAGACATAAAGAGAAGAAAAAGAAATTGCCTCAAGATATAGAATTCCCCAAAATCAATCAACTGTTTAAGATAGAAAATTTTCATTGAGATCACGAAAGAAGACAAGGAAATGAAGATAAGAACGTGATCACAGTTGATGAAAAGTCCACAAGAAAGATGAAGGAAACCATCTCAAACTCATAATGCAGCCTAAAATGCAAATTAACATGAAGTCTAACAATGCAAGCTACATGAAAATGGGTGTACTTGCAATAGAGCAACAAACATAGGATCTTATTTTCATCATTCACAAAAGAATGCAAAGGAACTTATTTTCATCACTAAGCCATTATTAACAGATATTGGAAAATCACACAACCATCACTAGTCACAAGTGCAACTATGAAGATATGAATGTGATTTATATCAAAAACATCACACAACCATCACTAGTCATGAGTGCAACTATGAAGATATGAATGTGATGTATATCAGATTTGAAATGTGGAAAGATTCTAACATAAGCATCAAAGACATAAAGGTCAAGATGACTATGATGTTAGCTTACCCAATTTAATATAGAAAAAACCATACTCGTATCAAGGCATAGAGGCCAGGATGACCAGCAGAACGATTGTGCAAAACAATGAAGCATAAAGCAGGAAGCAAATAAAAATATGTCTCATGCCCCAAGTCCTCTAGCTATGCATCATGGAGAGACTTATCAGACAAGGACACTCAATGAAAATCAACAACAGTCAGCACACAAAGAAAATATCATGACATAGCTCAAGCATTAAGTGTTGCATTTAAAAATTTAAGTGTGTTAACTGAAACTGAGTTCCAAGGATAAGGATCAAATGCTTGCAAGCAGGTAAGACCACATGACAAAATAGGGTAAGACCAAGCTGATAAGTGTTGAAAAACACTTGATGTCAAGGGTTGTATTGAAAAATACAGTTGGGGTGGTGTTGAAAAATACCATTTGTGAGGTGTCCTAAAGACTAACACATCCAAGAGACCAAAGCTAACACGGTTATGCCCCCTAGACAAAGACAAAGACCAATTCTAAACCAAGGCAACAAGGACAAGGCCTAATGGAGAAAGGCTAAGTGTTGAGGTCACGTGTTAAGCAATGGGGGTGCAAAGGCCTTAAGTAACACCTATTTCTAGGTTTTCACCACTTAGATTTTATTACAATTTTTTCATTTTTAAATTTTTTTTTTCTTTTTTCAGGACTTTTTATAATAATTTTTTTGAATTTTTGCTACCAAGGCGCCTGTTTCTAGGTTTTCACCAAGGCGCTTTTCCTTTTTTTTTTAAATTTTTGAATTTTTTTGATTTTTTTGAATTTTTGGAATATATAATTTTTTTTGGAGATACATCAAAGTGCCTATTTCTAGGTTTTCACTAAGATGATCATTTTTTCAAGACATTTTCTGATTTTTAGAATTTTTAGGATCAATAAATATGTACAAAAGGATGCCCCCAGACAAAATGGGCATCATGGATAGGACTTCTTCAGGTGCAAAACATTGATGGGATCAAGGAGCTTTTCTCCCTCCTCTGTAGACAGTAAATAAGCACCTGTCCCAAAAGTTGTTGTAATAATGTAAGGTCCAAGCCAATTAGGTTCAAATTTACCCTTTTGATCTCTATGCTATTGATTTTTAGGATTTTCACATAGGACAAGATCTCCTACTTGGAACTCTCTAGGGTGAACCTTTTTGTTGAAGGCTTTGGACATACGCTTTTGATAGACCCTCATATGATCAAATGATGCTTGACGTTTCTCATCTAGAAGTTCTAACTCTTGAAGTCTCATGGTGTGGTAGTCTTCATCTATAACTAAACCATTGAGAGAGACTTGAATTGAAGGAATCTCAACCTCCAAAGGTAACACTACTTTAGCACCATATGCAAGGGCAAAAGGAGTAGCCCCAGTAGGAGTATGAATTCTCGTTCTATAGGCCCACAAAGCTGGATTTATCAGTAAATGCCAATCTCTACCATTCTTACACACTATTCTATGCAAAATCTTAAGAATGGTCTTGTTTGATGCCTCTACTTGACCATTTCCTTGCAGGAAGTAAATGGAGGACCAATGTTGTTTAATCTTGAATTTCTTGCAGAGTTGTTTAAGGTCCTTATTTTTAAACTGGCCTCCATTGTCAGTAATAATCTTGGAAGGTACTCCATATTGATAGATGATATGGTTTAGAATGAATAGAGAGACTGTCTTGCCAGAGGCAAAAGAAAGTAGGACAGCTTCTACCCATTTAGTAAAATAATCAGTAATGATAAAATTGTGTGCACCTGATGAGTTAGGATAAATTTGCCCAACAAGCTCAAAGGCCCAGCACTGGAATGGCCAATGAGAAATAGAAGGAATAATCTCCCTACCTAGAGCATGTATCAGGTTACTATGTTTTTGACACTTTTCACATGACTTTGCAAAAGCTACTACATCAATCTACATTGTGGGCCAATAGTACCCCACCCTAAGCAACCTTCAGGCCATGGCAAGACCATTGGAGTGTCCCCCACATATGCCCTCATGAATTTCAACTAACGCTTGATTAGATTCTTCCTTTTCTAGGCATCTAAGAAGTGTTCCATCGAGACCCCTCCTATACAAATCACCAGCGATAAGGGAATGACGAGAGGTGTTTTGAGTAAGATTTTGGCATTCTGATCTGTTAAAGGTTTCAGGTATAATGCCATCATGAAGATATGAGTAAATGGCACCATAACAGGATGATTCATGACCAACAAGGGTACAAATAATATGTCTCTCTTGGGAGTCAAATATAGGGTGATGTAGCTCTTCCACCAGGAATTCAAATCTTGACTCATGTTGTTCTAACTGAAGAAGTGAAGCAAGTGTAGCCATAGCATTATCTGCTTTGTTTTCTGCTCTAGGGATTTGCTGAAATGTGACAAATGTGAAGTACCTCTTTAAAGAATCAACCATTTTCTTGTAAGGTACCATCTTCTCATGTTTTGTTTGATATTCATCATTAGCTTGGTTAATTATCAGCTATGAATCTCCATAGATGTGTAACTCTCTGATTCTCCATTCTATAGCTATCTTAAGGTCATTTGTTAAAGCTTCATACTCAACAATGTTGTTTGTACATGGGAACAATAACTTATAAGACTTAGGAATTGTGTACCCATGAGGAGAAACAAACAACACACTAGCTCCTAAACCATTTTGCATAAAAGATCCATCAAAGAACATCTTCCAAGTTCTTTCAGTCATATACATAAGATGCTCATTTGGGAAATCAACTTGAATAGGTGCATCATCTTTTAATGGGAAATCAGCCAATTGATTTGCTATAGCTTGTCCTTTTATTGCTTTTCTCTCAATGTACTCAATGTCAAATTCTAAAAGTATCATCATCCATTTAGCAAGTCTACGTGTGAGAGCAGCCTTACTCAACAAATATGAGTGGATCTATTTTTGTTATGAGGTGTATAGTGTGCGTAAGCATGTAATGTCGCAAATTTTGGGAAGCAAACACAAAATCAAGGAAATCTTCCTCAATGCTAGTATAATTAACCTCATATGAAACAAGAGTATGGCTAATGTAGTATATTGCTCTTTCTTTCCCATTTTCATCAAGTTGAGTAAGTAATGCCCCCAAGGAAGATTTTGTTGCTGAAATGTATAAAATAAGAGGTTTCCCTGGGATAGGAGGCATTATAATAGGAGGATTGGCCAAGTACTTCTTAATTTGATCTATGCTCTTTTGACAATCCTCATTCCAAATACATTTGACTCCTTTATGCAAGTTCTTATTAAAGGGTTGAGCTCTATCTACCAATTATGAAATAAATCTCCTTATAGATTGAAGACGTCCCTGAAGACTCCTCATTTAGCTAATGTTTTTAGGAGGTGGCATGTCAAGGATTGCTTGAACTTTCTTAGGGTCAACCTCTATTCATTTTGCTAAAATAATGAATCCAAGTAATTTTCCAAAGGTGACTCCAAATGCACACTTTTTAGGATTTAACCTTAGCTGAAATTGTTCCATGCGATCTATAATTACTTCCAAATCATCTAAGTGTGTATCTCTTTGTTTAGACTTGGCTAAGGTATCATCCACATAATCTTCCATATTCTTATGCATCATATCATGAAAAATAGTTTTCATAGCTCTTTGATAGGTAGCTCCTACATTTTTTAATCCAAAAGGCATAACGTTCTAACAATAGGTTCCCCATGCACAAGTGAGTCTAGTCTTTTCTTGATATTTAGGAGCTATCTTAATTTGATTGTACCCAAAAAAACCATCCATAAAAGAATAAATTTCATAACCCATAGTCATATCCACTATCATGTCTATATTGGGGAGTGGAAATTCATCCTTTGGGCATGCTTTGTTAAGATCTCTAAAATCTGTGCAAAATTGAATGGATTTGTCATGTTTGGAAACTGGTACAATATTCGATATCCATTTAGCATAAGTAATAGCTCTTATAAATTTTGCTCCAAGGAGCTTCTCTAATTTGGCTTTGATTAGAAGAGCTATATGAGGATGCATTTTCCTCAATTTTTGTTTAACTGGTTTGAGATTTGGAGCTATGGATAAGTGATGCATAATAAGATTTATGTCCAACCCTGGCATATCCAAATAATTCCATGCAAAATTGATCTTCTTTCTCTGTAAGAACTTAATGTAAGCTTCTTTTTCTGTTGGTGACAAGGACTCAGCCAAGTGTACTATTTATGGAGCCTCATTTGTACCAAAACTAACTGCTTGTGTTGGCTCAATAAGGACTGAAGATCTATCATGAAAATAGCTGGGAAGATGATCAAGTACCTCATCCTTAGGCACCTCAGAGAGGTTTTCACCCTTGGATACGTCATTTCCTTTTAATTTTTTGGTTCTGACACTGCCACATAGTGGTTTTTTCCATCAGAACACCTATTCTTTTTATTTTCTTTTCTCTTTATCTTGTGACTAAGGTACTTGATGTCTGGCTCTGTCATACTAGTAGCTAGTTCACTGGTGGAAGAGACTATGGGTTCAATGGCATTTAGGTAACAAGCTATCTCATAATCATTTTGGAATTGAAGAAGCTCAGGTTTTTGATAGCGTTGGGACCAATCAATAAGGTCAGGATTAATAAGAGGAAATTCAATGACTGGTTCAAGGCTATAAATATGGATGATATTATCACTGGCGACTAAAGAGTCAGAGTATGTCAAGTATCCCTCTAAGCTACCCAAATCAAGATTCATCCTAACAAGTGTAGAATTGTGCACTAAGGCAACATGTGGGTTCAAAACCTCTAATCCTACATGTGACTCATTGGCTAACTCAGATTGAGAAATATAAATGTGTACAACATCAACATCTCTATCAACTATTCAGGGCTTAGAAAAAGAGTACCATTCATATTCATTAGAGCTGGTATCTGAACTATGACTAGGATGCTTACACCATGAAGGCTTGGGACATCATGATGTTGAAGGTCTAGCTTCATCAAAAGTATCATTTTCTCTTTCTATTAAATGAGAAAGATTCTTTCTTTGACACTCTCTCAAAGGATCTTCAATATCTGATTCTTGTTCTAAAGTTGCAACTGATGCATGAGTAACTGAAATATCTGAATCTCCCAAAAGGAGAGTAGTGGAAGGGACCCAATCTTCACACATATCTTGTTGATTTTTCAAATTAGGTACATACTCAGGTTCATCATCACTCTCCAACTTCTCAAAGAGAGGATTGGTATGATTTTTGCATTTTTCAAATCCTAGGCCAACTGGTTTCTTAGACTTGCATCCAAATTGAACATGATTAAGCGGTTTAGACCTAGCATCAAAATTGTGATTAAGAGGGCCATACCCAGGATAGCCCATATTCTTGACAAAAGTATATCCTCTCCCATAAGCTTTAGGAGAAGGAGAGAAGTTCTCATTGTGCTTATAATTTTCTTCTTGATATATCCAGTCTCTAACAAATGTTTCCTCTTTCTCATTCTGAATAGGCACTGATGATTCCACAAACTTATAAAATAATGTCATAGCTAAAGAAGAAGGCTTCATCTCTTTTGAAATTTTACCATAAGATCGAGGTGAAACTGGCAATGTGGTGAGGGAGTTGAGTTGATACCCTCCCATACCAAGGTCTATTGTCTTAAACTTGCCTTTACATTTTTCTAAGGTAGCATCAAAATATTTTGCTTCTCTATTGAGGGGAACATGAGCCCCTACTGAAATTGAATTAATAGATAAAGTATTATCCCTAGGTATACAAATCTCTATTCCATTGTAGGGGAAATTGACACATTAATGGTAGGTAGACAACACTGCTTGCATATCATGAATCCATGGCCTACCAAGTAAGATATTATATGCAAGGGGTCTAGCATCAACTATTTGAAACAAAATATCCTTTTGAATACGGCCAATCCTAATAGGAAGGATGGCCAACCCCTTGGAACTTCTTTCTACCTCATCATAGACTTTGATACTAATCCTTTTTCTGGTATCTATAAATTCTTCAGAATAACCCAATTCTTTCAAAATACTAAAAGAACAAATATTAAGCCCAACACCCCCATCTATCAACATGAACCTAACATGGGTTCTATGGATCATGACCTCAATATAAAGGGAAAGATTGTGCGGATGGCTTAAAGCTTTATCATCATCTTTGGAAAATGTAAGGTAATGAGGGCTAGAAATGTGATTAATCACATTCTAGAATTGATCAATATATAAGTTGTTGGGGACATTCACCATACGCAAAGCATCCTCAAGGATTTTTTTATGTCTTGGAGACAACTTTAAAAGCTCAAAGATCAAAATCTGAGTAGGCGTTCTTTGTAATTGGTCAACTAGATTGTAGTTCAATTTAGCATTGACAGCTAGCTTCAAGATAACAGATTTAGATGCCACTTTCTTAGGCTTACTGGATTGACTTGTATTGGGTCCCTTAATGACAACACGACCTTGACTTTGGGTAACAGCATTAAGGACTTGAGATGACCTTCTAGAGTTGGGACCCCTTAGCACCACAACAGGTTCTTTATCAAAAATAGGAGAGTCTTCATCTAGATCATAACCATAAGGATCTCTTCCATTAATCATGTTAACATTTTCTTCCACAAATCCAAGCATGTTGATGGTATTCTCTGCATCTGTATAAGTATAGTTGATCACAACTTTGTCATTCTTAGGTTTAGAGGTTTCCCCCTTTTCATGTTTGGGCAAAGGTTCCTTGAATTTTGTGTGATCAGCATTGGTTTTTGAATCCATCTACTACAAGTTTTCCATTCTCAATGAGATCTTGAACAAGATGCTTGAGTCTTGGGAAATTTTCAACATTATGTCCAATACTATTATGAAATATGCAAAATTATTTTTCTTTCCACCACCATGGCTTACAATCAGGTATACAAAAATGTGTCACATCTAGAGGATGTGCCAAATTGCTATTAATAAGTTTCTGTAAAATTTCCCCATATGTTTCACCAACTTTTGTAAATTGACATCTTTCACTCTTAGGCTTACCTTGGTAACTTGGTTTACTTTCTTGTTGATTGGATGTATTGAGCTTTGTATCTTGAAAAATGCTAGATAAGTGTAACACCGGTTGATCTTTATGTTGGGAGGAATCCACAACTCCATCATTAACCACTTGTTTGTTCTTATTCCAATATTGGTTCTTCCCTTTATCCTTGTTAGAATTGTTGTTATTTTGACCATTGTTGTTATTATTTCCATGTTTAGTCAAAATTCCTTGTTCTCTCAAAATATCCTCAATTTGGCATGCAGTCTCAACCATGGTGTCAAATGAATCAAAAACCATTTTCTTAACTTCATACCACAATTCAGGGAGCAAATTGTTAACAAAAATATCAATCCTTTCATTATCAGGAATAGTTCTAGAGTAACAAGAGCACTTTCATCTCCATCTTTGCAAGAACATAACAAAGGACTCTCCTTGATTCTGTTTTAAGTTGCATAAGTCCAACAAAGTGATAGATCTCAAAATATTGTATGCAAAGTGTTGAACAAATATTTGAACAAGCTCTTTGAAAGTCTTAACAGGGGGGATTATCTTAGTAAACCATTCCAATGCTTGCCCCTGAAGACTTCGTGGGAATAACCTCATGAGGTATGAATCATCTTGATGCAACTCAAAATTAGTGGTATAAAACTGTCGCACATGATCGTGTGGATCTCCACTTCCATCATACTTGTCATATTGAGGAATTTCAACCTTTCTAGGAAATTCTTTCATGTCAACACTCTTATCAAAAGGATTAGGAAAAATTGAGTCCAATGAGAAATAATTCTTAGGCCCAAATATCTTGGCTGCTTGTTTGAGCACTTCATCCATCTTCTCCTCTCGAGATGGGTCTTGTCTTTTAATCTTGCTATCCACATAAAAGTTGTAAGGGACCTTTGCCCCATTATCAATTAGACTCTTTAAGATCTTATCTTCGTTTTACTTCACATACTTCTCCACATACTGTTGAAAGAATGGTCCTTGTTGCATGTGCATTAAATCTTGGGAGGTATGACCAAAACTCATTTTACTTCCTCCATATTGTGAACCATAATGAGCATGTTGCAAAGATGGCTTTGAGATCCTATGAAGAGTTTGTCTCCTATGATGATCATGTCTAGAAATTCTTCTTCCTCTAGGACTAGGAGATCGTGATGGTGATCTTGAATGTCTCCTACTTCTTGGAGTCCTGGGAGGAGTAGATGGAGTGGAACCATTTCCACCACTAATATGCATATGATTAAATGGACCATGAAGTTGTTGAGCCAAGAGCCTAGCTTGCTCTTTGTGAAGGGTTTTCCTTTCCATTTCCATTAAAGCTTGTTTCTCCAACTCTAGACGTTTAATTTGTTCATCTTGGAAAACCTTCTTTTCATGCTCATGTAGTTGTTAGATGTTTTAAGAGGTGAGCTTGGTCTTGAATGTTGGAACAAGTTGTTGGTATAGGTTGCATTGATGTGAGCATCATGAAGCTCATCTCCTTGTGTCTCATGTTGGGATAACTCATCATCATAGACCAGTCTCTTAACTTTCTCTCTCATCCCTTTGATGTGCATCCAAATATCTTATTTAAATAAGGGGTGAGGTTAGTCTACTATTGTGAGAGGAACCTGTTGCCCAAATTTCCCATTCTATGCTTTTGGTCTGGTTTACCCTATCTGGTTTCTTCTGTCTTGTTTTTCCAGGGTTTCAGATCCTCACTAAACCCTTAAAGCCCTAAAGAACCCTAAGTCTCTTATGTTGAATGATGAAATATCCTTAGGCTTTGGCACGTTATGTTTTGAAGTTACTTTTTCCAATCACTTAGAACATGTGTTTTATTTCTCAGTCGCTTGATCGCTTCAGCCTCAGGGAATATTCCTTTCTTTCTCCTGACTTTGCTTTTTGCCTCGTCACGTAGTCTCTTAGCATGTTGGAATATTCCCTCAGTGTCTCCCGACTTAGCATTAGTTCTTTGGTCGCGAGGTCACTAGATAATGTCATAAGCCCTATGCCAGTTGGGGCCCGCCCTCAGTCGCTTGATCACGGTGAAATTTTGATTCAACTTATTAAGCTGCGCAACTGCACGACAAGCTACCAATCGCAGTCATCACGCAATCGCGATCTATTCTTGCCCAGGTTTGATCCGTTCCCGACTGAGCGACGAGCTGAGGAAATGAGTTATCACGCAGTCGCGAGTTGTTTCTAAGTTGTCAAATGGGGCTCGCGAGTGCGCGACGAACAGAAAGAAGTGCTCATCGCTCAATCGCTGCAGTTGTCACATAAAATGAAAAGAGGCTATGGGTGTGCGACAAGCTGAAGGGTAACGTCATCGCGTACTCGCTGAGCAGAAAGGATAAACAAAATGTTGCTCGCAAGTGCATGATTGACCATGTACAAGAGCTCGTCGCTCACTCGCTGAGCAATTCACACAAAGGAGGATCTGTCTGCGGGACTGCGATGAGCTATAGAGAAGGTGCCATCGTGAAGTCGCTAAGCAATAAAACAAAAGATCGGGTTGCTCGCGACTGCGCGATCAATAATAGAAAAGCTTCTCATCCCTCGATCACCGATGTTTCTAGGATATCAGAGATCAGCTTGCGACTGAGTGATTGATAAAAGAAAAGGCCTCGTCGCACAGTCGTCGAGCAATCAAATAAAAGAGCAAATGGCTCGCGAATGCATGACCAAATGAAAAGTAGTCCTCATCGCTCAATCGCTGCAGTTATCAAGTGAAAGAGAAAGGGGTTGCGAGTGTGCGACTGAGGAAGAAAGTGGCTCGTCGCTCGGTCGCCGATTGAGAAGGAGAAATAGAAAATAGCTCGCGAGCGTGCGACGAGAAGAAAGAGGGATCGTCGCGTACTCGCTGAGTAATGAAGATAAAGTAAAGGGAGCTCACGACTGTGTGATCAATTAATAGAAAAGCTGCTCGTTGCTCAGTCGCGAAGTAATAAAGATAAAGGAATATCTGTCTACGGGACCCACCTCAGTCGCTTGATCGCGTGAAGTTTTAGCAGTTAGTAAAAAATGTCTTCCAACTTTGCGATCGCCTTTGGTCGCATTGTCACTAGAAACAGAGAGGTGACTCAGCTTCCTCAGTGTACAACAGATGGACCAATGGCCGTGTGACAGGTGGCATATGGCATGTGGATGTGGGTCCTCAGTAGGGTGATCGCCAGACAGAGAAGATGGGTCAAGCGACTTCGAGACTAAGTGTTTCTTTCCCTTCAGTCGCAAGATCGCTGGATAAGTTAAAGGTATCCTCAGTTTTTAAGCGATTAAATGCCAGCTGTCCGATGCAAAACATAGATGATCCAACGGTGAACGCGTGGTCGGGTGATCAAAGTGCCCTACGTGAAAAGTACTCCCGACTCAGCGCCTTGGGGTAGTCGCGGGGTCGCTAGAAAGATTAAAGGCACATGCTGACTGATAAGAGGGATTCCTCGACTTGGCGACTAGGTGTGGTCGCGTAGTCTCAGTATAGAAAGATAGCATCTGGCAATCAGGCGACAAGCTGTGATGGTCTGAGGTAGCAGTTAGGCGCTGGGTCGCTAGAAGAATGGTGAGTTAAGTAAAATGCCTCACGACTTTGATTTCACACGGTCGCCTTATCGCTGGATCTGAGCTAGGGTTAAACAAAGGTAAAAAAGACCATTGTCGCCTAGTCTAGAGACTAAACCCTGGTTAAGAAAAATTTCTCGCGACAAGGAGACTAGTCGTTGGTCGCTAGGTCGCAGGACTTCAAATTTAAAAAATGGCGGCAGATTTGACGCTATGAATGCTCGGCAGCCATGGTTCCTCTGTGCTTGTGTTCCAGATTGATCAGGGAGTTTTCAATTGCAGAAGGTCATATACAGAGAGTCTGTTGATCCCAGATTCAGATTTGTTCGACGTCGGTGGAGAAACAGAAGATTCTGAGCATGGAAAAAGATGCAGAGCCCAATCACGAAGTTATTGCTCTCCAGGTGCAGTTGGCAAGGACGTGGTCATGATCGATGGCTCATTGATGAGAATTTGAGCAGCGGCTATCAAGGGTCACTTCTCGTCCTGGGAGGTCATGATCAGTTGGTGAGCATTCATGACAGAGTCTTAGTTGCTGAATATAACTGATGGACCTGAGTTGCGTGTCTATGGGCATGACCTAGTACAGGGATGGGCGCAAGTTAGAAATCTAATCTGATCGATTTACCTTGGTGCACATTTATTGCCAGATTAGATTTTTGTCCTAGGGTCAATTATTCTATTGTAAATCAGTAACCCTAGTTAGGTTCTGAGACTCCTGCCTGCGTGCATGGGAGTATAAAAAGATTTTAGCATTTTGTAAAGAGAATTTGTTCTCTCTTGGAGTTATCTGAGGCATTCTTTCTTCCCTCTGGCTTTTACATTCTGTAATCTTCTCATTGATCATACAAACTATTGGAAGTACCTTGTGATAATTCTTCATATCCCTATGCTTCCTTGTTTGTATGGTCTCTTATTGGATCAAAGTTTATGAATGCTGATTAATGGATATTGGGGTTCCTAGTTCCTCTCATTTTCTGCAATTCTGTGTGTTATTGTGTTTGATCTGATTTAGATGTTTTGTGGGTATACTTCAGCCCCTAGCAGTCTTGTCTCATTCCTCCACCTGGTTGCAGAAAAGGATGTTTGTTTGTAGGTCATAGGTCGAGTCTTATGTTCAGGCCTTCCTATGAAATACTTATGCAAGCCTATCTAGTGAGTTGTGACTTATTTGACCTGGTTCTTCCATT
>MU226242.1:878373-904146 GCA_018584345.1 Thuja plicata
AATAAAAATAGACATTATAAACTAGACAAGGAGAACAACTACATCTCATCTATTATAAAAGAAAATGAATACTAATTTATTTTTGGCTAATAAATATTGAAAGTAGGATAATACAACATTGTGATTTCTTTTGTTTAAGGTATTACCTCACTTGTAAATTTTAATGTTGCAATGTTTTTATTATAATTCAACCCATTATTCAATTCTCAAAAACCAAGGGATGCATATTTCCTTTTGTTGCATCCATTGTCTATCACTAGATCATCTGCTTTATTGGTAGGATAAAAGAAACAGTACAATATCCTTTAGAGTGAAACTTGAATAGATTACAAAAACAAAGACAAGACATGTTGTTCATGGGTAATTAGAGTTTGAAATGTAGAAATGCTAAGTAAATAAATGTGTAAGATGTAAGTCTATATGAGGATTTCAAAGGCCTTAAATTAGGGTCAAGTATAAATAGCTTGGAATACCTAATATAAGAGGAAGTGTAGAAATTTTTTTGACACTTGGTATGTAACACATTCTATTAAAATTTGTTTGAAATCAAACAAACTATTTAGGAGTTTAGGTTACTTATAAGAGATTAATCATTGTAAAAAGGTTGTTTAATTATTACATATAGAAGGCTAATATAATAATGTAATGTATTCAAGATGATAGAAAATAGATACATAAAGATAAGAATTTCAAGCATAAATATCTTAAAATACTTAATGCAAGAAGAAATTAAAAAAAGAGAATAATTAATAAACAAATAAATAAACATAGAAAACTACTATAAATGTTATAATTCAAAGTGATTAGTAAAAATTTACATAGCGATAAGAATTAAGAAATAATTGTAGAATATGTGAAATTGAAAGAGACATTCTCATTGGATACGAATACTAATTATATTGCAATAATATTTTAGACATTTTCAGATAGTTGCTACTATTTCAAATATAATCTTCTTCACCTTCACCGCTCCGCTATGTTTGCCCTAATTTCTGCTTCATACAGTGCACAATTTAACAAAAACACAACCCACATAGGCATAGTGTTCTTATGCATTATCCATAAGTTCGCCAATAAAACATTCTCTAGACTGAAACTCGAATAGATTCGAAAGACCAAAAACAAAAGAGAAAAGAAACGCAGAAACGAAAGATCACTCTTCTAAATGTTCGCTGCCTCCATTTTCATAAATTTAGAAATTTTACAAGCGCCGGTCCAACCAGGTAAAGCGGCTTCCTAATTGGCCACCTCGAAATTGAATAATAGTGCCCCGGATTGCGGCGCCTCTCTTCACAAGGTGAGATGCCACGTACTCCACTGGAAATTGCTTGGCTGTAATTGGAAGTTTTAGAGGCACCGCCCACTACATGCAAACCTTTCAGTAAATGAATTAATTCAAATCAAAGAGTATAGATGCATACTCTAGCATAGTATTTGTTTTTCCCATAGCAATATTAGATAAATTTGTAACTTATATTTATACAATATTCAAAAGACTATACATTATGAAAAACATAGTAGAAATAATTTGGAGTAATCAAATGTTTTCAAAATTTATAAGGCATGAATACAAGTTCTTCAAAGAAGTAATACTCCAAAAAGTATATAAGATGCTT
Organism: Thuja plicata; assembly: GCA_018584345.1. Classification (NCBI taxonomy): domain Eukaryota; kingdom Viridiplantae; phylum Streptophyta; class Pinopsida; order Cupressales; family Cupressaceae; genus Thuja; species Thuja plicata. The sequence continues at coordinate 879,990 of MU226242.1, forward strand.
AGTTTCATCTCTCTTTATAAACCTTAGTTTTAGTTGGCTGTTTCCCAATACCCAATTTTAAAAGCTTGGATTCATTACGTATTTTCACACCCTCATTTTTCACGTGTGCTTTGGATGTAATTTTCAAAGCTTAAATTCATGACGTAAGCTTGGAATCGTGACACACATCTGTACAACCTCATTTTCCCATGCACTTTAGGTGTAAATTTTAAAGCTTAAATTTTGGATCTAATTTTGGAAGCTTTGCTCATTTTTCATGTGTGCTCTGGATCTAATTTTGGAAGCTTTGCTCATTTTTCACATGTGCTTTAGATGTAATTTTCAAAGCTTAGATTCATGACATAAGCTTAGAATCGTTACAAGCTCATTTTCCCATGCACTTTAGGTGTAAATTATAAAGCTTAAATTTTCAAACCTTAGATTCATGATGTATCTGTACAACCTCACAACCTTATTTTTCACGTGTGCTTTGTATCTAATTTTGGAAGCTTAGCTCATTTTTCATGTGCCCTTCGGATGTAATTTTGAAAACTTATATTCATGATGTAGAAAATAAATGCATATACAACAAAACAAAGATAGAGACCATGAAATGAAAAAATATATTTATTAGATTTATACAAATATATTCTTCTTGATATATATTGTCTAAATTATTTTATATGCTACATCAAATAATAGACTAACTAGTTTTACTTCTAGATTTTGAAGGGTTTTAAGTTTGAGTAGCTAAAAAATAATTTATTTTTTAAATTTATTATTTTCCATATAACATTCTATATTTCTATAATGATGAATCTTATTTTGTTTATTGTTTTAATTACTTTTATTATTTTGTTAAAGTGTAAAAGGCCAAATGATAATATTTAATTGAAGTTTTGTATTGAATATATTTTGAAGAAATCAATTTTAATGAAGAACTAATTTTAAATTTTGCTTATTCAAAAATTAAATTAATTTTTTTATGACGATACTTATTTTCAAATAGATTTGGGATTACATATTTTCCTTTTAGTGAGTAAAAGGGTTCCATATGGTTGAAATTATAGAATTATCTTACTTGCATTATATCTATATTGTTCACATTCTCTTTGAATTATAATAGATTTATACATACACATCATTTACATATTAAGCTATTGATGTATATATTAATATAGTAATTAAAACAGTTTTAATGCCATAAAAAATGGATAAAGGTATTGTACCATCCCAAACTGTAAGAATTTATGATCAGATGCTCAATGATGTTCGATTTTTGCATTATTGAGATTTCCTCTTCTTGGGTCTGATGTCTGATGTTGTGAGAGGTATAAAAGAAACCTATCTCTCTTCATTTTGATACCCACAACAAAGAATTCACAACCATGATAAATATCAAGACATCATTCAAAGCATGTAAAACTAGTACACAATAAACTACATAAAGTTCAAAGATAGTTAATTGAGAACCACAAAAAAATAGAGTAAAAATAGGAAATGTTGAGACATAAAATATAGTCCTCTACAACATAAATTTCACATTCATTTAGTGGTTGGTATAGTAAATTCATCTACATTGAGCTTAATATAGTTACATTATTGTTGATCAACAAGTGAACACCATATTTACGTGGAAAACCCAAATCAAAAGCACTATATAGATGATTGTGTATTACAATGTTTAAACTTTACTCTCACTATCAATACGCACAACTAGGGCTGACTATCTAAGGGAAAGGAACAAAGAAGTTGTACAACTCAAATCAATTATATTGAACAAGAGACAAAAATATCTACCAAAAAACTCACTTTCATATATTCTTGTTTGTTTGAAAAAATTTACATATTATACTCAAACTTTCTATTTTAAGTTCTAAAGTTTGAGTTAATGAAAAGAAATTTATTTCTAAATTACAATTTAAAATTTTATCTTCTCTAAAAAATTCTAATATTCTATATTGAGTTAGTCTACATTGTCCTAGATCTTAAGTGATGTATGCATGATTATAAAATTTAAAAATGATGTTTTTGATTAAGGTAAAAACCAGTTTTGAAGAGACCCTGAAACCCTATACAAGCATATTTTGTAGGGAATCTGAAACCCCACCAAAGTGAAAGGCTGCTAAAGAAATGACATTATAAAACCAGTAGCCCCCCACGAGCACATAGATATCAACTAACAAAAATATAACATTCAATAACCCAGCTACCCAGAAAAAAACAAGAAAGGCTGAGGCCTTACATCAAGAAGGATTAACAAGGGTTTGAAAGATCCCCAAACTTATATCCAAGGTTTTGACAGGGAACCCAGATACCTCATAAACATGACCAACCCTAAATCCTGCCAAAAACCTTAATAAAAAACCCCCAACTACCAACTTGATCCCTTGAAAATTTTCAGCATCCATCTGCCAACTCCTACAAAAAATGAGAAAGAAAAAAAACCCAAAGAGCCTAAAAGAGGGACAACTCCCTCATCCATCGCTTTAGGATCAAGAATAATGCCCAAAAACACGGGCTCCTGCATAAAAGGATTAACACTCTAAATACCTACAATGACAACCCACTTGGGGAGAGGTCTAGGAAGAAGAGACCACAGGCTCACCTCCACCAAAGAAATTACCCCAACATTAAAATAACACCACAAAAAAACCCAATCAACCATAGTAAGAGAGCGCTCATTACCCAAACAGATCCAACTAGCCATCATGTAGCTAAAGGATAGAGGAGACCACTTGAACCCACCATAGAGATCCATCCAAAAAACATATACCACCTCTAGAGGCTATGTGACATCCACCTCAATAGGACTAAAGGGTGGAGGGAGAAGGAGCACAAAGATTCTCCACCAGCAATAAGCAAAAACACAAAACCCCATCTCAATAGGGGTATACTCCATCTGTATAGGAGTATGACTTGGAAGAATATGAGCAAAGAAAAAATTCCCAACAGGGAGACATCTAGGCCAACCACCCTGTAAGAGAAATCATCCATGAATAAGGGTAAAAGAAGAATAGAGGTCACAAACCTAGCAGAACAGAAATAAGCAAAGCCATCCCAGATGGAGTCCAAACTAGTAGCATCAACTACTTTAGATAAATCCCTACAACAACCTTGACCCTCAGGCATCCCATATGGCTTTACATGACTTTCATTAGGTCTAAACCCATTCTCCATTAATCTGCACCCCACTCCAAAACAAGGGTCACTCAACTTCCAAACACCATATGAGCGAGAAACCAAACAAAGAGAAGATATACAACTTGAGCTCCCCACTTCCCAACACCCATCATAAAGACCATCTGAAATGATGGTCTCCAGCCTGTCAGACCCCCTATGAAAATGAGGTACAAGCAAAGAGACCCCAAAAATGAGGTCCCCTACAAGCATGGCACTGCCCACACGCAAGTCAAACAGGGATCCCCATGCCCAGCCCCCTATCTTCACTGTTGTCATCTCCTCCATCTTCATCTTACTCTGCTACCCCTGCAGAGACTCCCACCAAAACCCTAGCTCCAGCTTCATAAGACATCTAGAGAGGTTTAAAAATGATTTTATTCTTGTTTTGTTTTATATTTATTTTTATCTTAAAACTTGAAAGGCTAAAACAATGCTATAAATTAAAATTATTTGTGTTTAAATAAATCTTCCAAATTATACCTTTGAATACCTCTCTTTTCTAGTAGAAATCAGAGTTCATGTTGGTCAAGGATATCTTATTCTATCTAATCTAAGATTTCTTCTTTGAAAACTTTAGTCTCTAACTCATAATGAACTAAGTGTTCTCATTGATTTAAAATTATATGTTATGAGTCTTAAAGATCCCCATAAGTATTATAAGGGACTTGGAAAGATCATTGACAAGATTCATTTATTCTAGGAATAAGGAAAATTATAAGAAGATACTAGTAATCCAATGTGATTTCTTGTGTGCTCTAAAATCTTTAGGTGGAGCTACAATTCAAATTGTTGGCAAGCATAATTTGGCTCCATCAGGTAAATTTATTTGGAAAGCATTTAGAAATCCTTCTTCATTATGGGTGTCAATCCTTTGGGCTAAATAATGGTATATGCCACAACCCAAAATAATTTTTACTATGGAAAACCCTCCTCATGGGTCTCATATATCAAATTTTATGATACATCGCAATCAATGTTTTCTTACCCACTTGGAATGGATTGTGTATAATGGAGACATAAAATTGATTTGGCAGGATTCATCGAATGCATTTAACATGATTTATTTTGTATTTCAATTCCAAGATTCTAAAAGGATGTTGCAGGCATCTTGAGGAATAATGTTTTAGAGTATTCGTCATCCTCCAATAACAATGATTCTCTTCGGTGAATTTTTTTTCCTAAAGTTAACATTCCTCCTCAACATGTAGTGTCACTTTAGGATATTATTCAACACAAAGTGATCTATTTCTATTTTGAATGTGACTCCCTTATTTCAATATCGTCTAAACCAAGATAATATTTAGTTAAGAAGGGGTATGATCTCCTAGATCCTAAATTGTGTTGTGATAATGTACACTCTTTTTCATTATCCTAGTTTACTGCTATGTTACCAAAGGTTAGAAATTTTACGTTTCTATCCCTTTTAGGAAGAATCTTAATAAGTGATTGATTATTCAAGCTATGAATTACCATGCCTTTCCTCTACCTACTTTGTAATAGTGAACTAGAAAAAGGACACCATTTACTCCTTAATTGTTTAAGTTCTCATAGAGTACGGTATTGGCTAATTAATAAACTAAAATAGCTTGATGCCTTACAAAATTACTTTTTTGAAGACTTTCAATTGTGGCCAAGATTGGGTAATGCCCTGCAAGGGAAACTAAGAGGACAGCATGAAATTACTATAAACATAACACATTTTTAATTAAAAATTAAGTATATGTTGTTGCCCCATTTTTGGTCTACATACCTTTAGATAGAAATAAAATTTTTGTGTGTAGCATTGGTCTTGAGATCTTCATGAAAGTATTGAGTTTAAGTCTAGTTTTCCCCTTAGGCTAGGAAGCCTTTATCAGATTTCCCTAAATTGACTTCCCTTTTGTACGTCGGAGGGAATTTGTATCTGAGATCATGTTTCATTGGGTAGGTTAAGTTCCCAACTCCGGTAAAGGTCATATTTTAGAGGTTTCTAACATTGGTTCTATTTACAGTTGAAATCTTTGGCCTTGACACTTTATTTTGTAGCAATGTCGTAAAATTGGTTCTAAGCTTCTCCTTGGCGGATAATCACTCGCAGGGTGCATTTTCCGTAAACAGCGAACTTAAAAGTGCCAACGGTCAGTGTAGTCTGAAAATAGGTGACTTGGGAGTTGGAAAGCCTTTGGAATTCAAATCAAATCTATTTCAAGCATAAAATAATTATTAACTAAGGAAGAATCCAAGCTGCAAGCTTATCGATGAAAAAGAAGAAAATGGCTTCTCTACTACTCCAAGAGTGGATGTTGACCTATGGAGTGAATTTTCCACCTTGTAATTATATGAAATATCCATAAAGTAGAATCAATCTCATGGGTGACCCAACATAATCAACACATGTCATTTTAGCATTGCAACAGGATAAGATTCCTCCTTGGTGGATTTCTGAGAAAAGAGAACCCGAAAAGAATTTCTCCACCCAAATGAGAAGTGGGAAAGTAGTTATCCGCTACCTCCAAAAAGTTACCATTACAGTTATCTAAAGTGAAAAGATGTTTCTTAACAGCCCGTAGAGGTAAAGTAATTAATTCCAATAAATCCATTTTGCTTCATAATGTACTTTTTCATAAATACGTAGGTCTTTTCATTCATGTGGCACAGAAAGTTGGTCGTTAACAGTAAGAATTCAAAATGTTATAAATTCAATGAAGTGATACAAATAGGAACTACCATCTGTTTGATGAATTATCAGAATTAAAATCTCTTGGACATAGTTTTTTATTGGTTTTGTGTCTTGAGATATATCCTTAGCTCTTGTTTCAAATCAATCGATGCATGGCTACCAGATTTACAAGATTTGATGGAATGAACGACATCACTTATGATTGGCACAAAATCATGGACACTTATCTGAAGGTATTTGATATGCAGAGCTTCCAGAATAGATTGAAAGTAGACCAAATGCACCATGTGACTGAGAAGCTGAAGGAGAGTAGATTAGTCGAAGCCGTTGATTTCCCTATTGCAATTCAAGCTCCCAAACTTATTTGAGAATACACAGCTCACTATAATCTAGACACTAAGCAAATCCTCTTACCTGATGACACTATGCTAATTTCTATTAATAGAGACTCTATTTAGAACTCTCTTTGTATCCTAGAGTAAGCTGAGTACTCAAAGATGACATACATCTGGGTAGTTACTGGATATTGAGTGAAGAGGGTCGTGTGGAAGAAGGAGATAATGAAGACATGGTTCTGGGAGTCGAAACGCGCCAAGGGAAAGTTGCCCAAAACTCTATATGGCATAAACATAAATCCAAGGATTATAGACATTCTAGTATTGCTTCATAAAATATAAGGTGAGAGTGATGCACTTAATTTTGTTAAACACCATTTCTTCCTGGTTCAGGTGATTTTCTCCCAGCATCATTTCATTGATTGGGCCCTCATGGTAAGTGAGAACCTATCAAATGCCTTAAATAGAGCTAAGCATTAGAATGATTTCTATATGTCCTAAGTTTTACTATATATTTTGGCTACAATTCAAATTTGGCCAAGGATTCCTTGATTAGAAGAATTTCCAAAGGATGTTAAGAGTTATGAGTTCTTCCCCTATTTGCAATTACATAACAGTTATGATGAGTATGTTAAAGTTAATGATACATTCACAATGAGATTGTGCAGGGAGTTGCAAGGTTTCCTAGAAAGGAGATTTTCTCTAGAAGCCATGGCATTCATCATTCAATTTAGAGCTTATTTTATCTAGTTTACAAATTTCTCATACATCCGTCTTGCAGGATTCAATGATTTCCCTCTGAAGCTACCCATATATCCAGATGACATGATCATGCTTGTTGAAGTGATTATGCAAGTGGTGCACGTGAACTTGATCTGTGTAGGCACTTGGAAGAAGGGCTATGATTTCCCCATGACCATTGGGGCTTACAGTTGTGCGTCCTTGTTCAATGCAAAGAATGTTTTGAAAACATTCTCAAGGAGGTTTCATTTAGAAACCTATGATGTCTTGAGGCCGCAATATGACCCTGTCAACTATGCTCAAGCTATTAATGACTTAGAGACCTTGATGGGTGGCATTTATAGAAGGAAATAAAAATGGGTTGAATGGACGACAGGTAGGAGAAAGTGGTCAGAAAAGAGGCATCTGTTTCAACAAACTCTAGCAAAAGAGACTAGGAGTACACCTGCATCATCTTTGGAAACTATCTCGACTGTAGCCAAGGAGTCAGCTCAACCAGTAGGTGGAGGTGATGAGCCTCCTGAAAAGATGATTTTGTTGGACAAGACATGTGGAGGTGGCTCAGCCCCTATCATTGGTTCCATGTAAGAAGCAATCTCTACAAAATCGGTCAAGTTTATGACTGAGTCTGTTAAGAATACAAAAATAGAGAAACCAGCCCAAGTGAGTACTATGGGCACACAAGGTGATACATTGACCCAAGATACTCCAAGGTGAGGGTCTCCTTTCATAGTAGAAGTGGGTGAGGATAGTTCCAGTATAATGGCCAAAGAATTAGATGAAGAGGCTAGAAAGCAATAAAAGGTTGCTCAAGTTGTTAAATTGGTTTTGTCCTCCCCCACTTCAGTGAATCCATTTTCTTCTAGGCCTAAATCTATTCCTCCAGTCATCTAAAAGTTGTTCTTAGAGGAATTGGTCTCTGCCACCAGAGTCACTAGCACAGAGTCATGGATAGAGAATACTCTAGAGTGCAAGAGGAAGAGGATAGAGGAGGGAGCTCCTAGCAAGGATACTCTCTCACATGCACTACAGTATAGTGCTACTGTGAGCAAAGTGAAGAAATAAAAGACCTTATCTACATTAGGCCGAGACCCAGAAATAGGGAAATTTACCACGGAGGTAGCGAAGCCCACCAAATAAGATAGAATTAAAGATTTGACCACCTCTAATTTTGAGCTAGAATCATTTGACATGGGACTGGCTTACCATGATACTAAGGTGGATTGGTGGAAATCAACCAACATTATAATTGAGGAAGATCTTGAGGAACTCAAAACTAATAAAGTCCAACTCAAAGCAGAGGTTGCTAAACTAACTAACTTCATCAGATAGTTAGTTACTCCAGTGGCCATCATTTTGAGCACCCAAACCACTTTCGACCCCAATGCTATAGAGAATTAGGATATCATAGCCAAGTTGTAGGAAGATAGGAATTTTGGGCAAATTGGTAAATGATGGATTGAGAGGCTCAAGTCTGAAGGGCTAGTAGTTGTTGAGAAGCTAGGTAGGACTCTACTAAAGTTGGAGAAAGAAAGAAGCTATATTGAAAAGAATTTGCAGAATCTAACATTAGAGAGGGTAAAGTGTCAAGAATGCATAGTCTGGCTGCATGTAGCAGTTAAAATGAAGACCAAGGAGGCACTAAAGGCTGGGATCCTATAGAAAGGAGATGAGCTTCTAATTGAGTGGCTTCAAAGCCTAGAGTTTAAGACCGAGGTGATCATTCAAGATGAAGGAGGATTGCAACAGATAGATGTTAAAATCAAAGAAGAAAAGAGAAAGGATTTTAAACACCTTCAAGGTCTCTATGTAGAGTCAAAGATAAGTGGTCATTGAAAAGAGATGATCAGAGTGACCACCATGTAGAAATCCTTCTCTGACTATGTGGATAAGTTGGCAGAGCAATCCTCTTCTCACTTTGATAAGGTGTCAAAACTCCAACAGTTAAGTTGGTGCATCTATAAAGGTATGGAAGAGTTGAAGGATTGGGTAGATGTGGTTAAGATCCTAACCAAAGATCATTCTAGGTGGCTCATCAGATATACCAATTTCGATGTCGATATACATGAAGAACAAATTCTAGTCATCGCAGTTGTCACCGCCTATAGGGAAAAAATAGATAAGGGGAAGAAAATTTAGACATAATATTCCCTCTTGTATTAATTTTGACAAAGCTTTTAATGGATAAACATGTGTTTATCATTTTTGGTTAGGGAATTTGAACCGTTTCAAATACCCCTTTTTTGTAACGGTCCAACTATGGGATCTATATGTACTATTTTGAAAATCAATATGATGGTTGGCTAAATCTTGGTGTGAGGAATGACATTTTGCTTAGTCAAATTTGTGTGTGTATGAATACCATTGTTTTAACTATTCCATTGCATTGCATATATCTTTCTATTAATTTGAATGTTTCATTGAAATTGGATTTACAGTTTATGATTGAACCAAAGTTCTGTATTATGATTTGATACAGTAATTGAGGGGAAGTTTAAGTGTTATTCAACGTTTGAGAAATTTTCCTATTAGATATATTGATTCATTATTGTTTTAATCAGTAATCTCTCATTCCATCATCCTGCATGATCATTATCTATCATTTTATTACCAATTTTTAGAGCTTGTATGATTACTGAGATCTCAAGATTCACTAGATTTAGTTGAATTTAATCTGTATGAGCTAGTTCCTGTGTAGGCCTAGCTTGGTTTACCTCTTATGTTCTGAGATTAAGAACATACCCCTATTAGATTAGGAAAGATCAATATCCATTGAATATCATTCATTTAAGGGAGTTGTACCTTCAAATTTAGAGGGAAATAGTTATTCATTTACATTTCCCAATTGTTGTATTCAATTATTTTTTTAATATTTAGGTATTTAGAGTTAAAGTGAAGAAGAACAATCTATTTACTAACATACATATATCATTAATATAATATTATAATAATACATATAAAAAAATTACAATACAAAAACCACATCCTCTTAGGTTCCTCAATGTTACTACTTAGAAACACATAAATAAACACTTCACATATAAAGTGGAAACATCACATTAATAATGCAATATCCATTTAATAAACTCATAATTCCAATAAGAGACTAATCTATTACATAATAATAAAATTAGATACATAAGATCAATCCATTCAATATTAAATCCTCATGTTATAAATATACATGTCAGACTAGTTTACAATTATTTATAAGCGTATATGTTTACAATGTTAGAAACTATTTTACATCAGCTGATGCAAATTATAATAATAATCTTCTATCAATAATCTAGTGTAAAGATATTTTGAAGATGCAAGAATGATGCAAAAACTATCAAAAAGACATGAACCAAAATCATGAATAAAAAAAAGCCTCAATGAAAACATATTTTCCATCTAACCATGTGGAACCCTGAAGTCCACTCTCTCAATCTAGCACATAACACAACGCCAAACACCATGTGAAAAGCATAATAAATCACATCACAAGAATACTAAACATGATATGAAATATGCCCAAAGAATACAATGACATATAAAAAAGATACACATGGGATACTACAAGATTCCATACAATACTAGAAGAAAACCAGAAGGCTTTCTGAGGGAATCCTAAAGCACAAGCCAGAGAATGTCATTGTGAGTATAAAAATATAACAACCTCTGCTAAAATAGGAAAGAGAAGAGATAAGGAAAAGACATGGTTGAGTCAAGTGTCTCAACCTAGAGGAAGATGACTTCTGATAAAACTCTACAATATCCTCTTGGATATGGTAGATTCCAAATTAGAATAAATTATATCTATCTACCTCATTAACAAAGGACAAGGGTTTATCCTTAGCTACTGAGGGAGTTTTTCCCCATCCTTTTAGTATTAGGGTTCTTCTTGGAGCTTTCAGGGAATGACCCGCTACTAAGTAGTTCAATACTCACCAATTTACCATGGTTTTTTTAGACTGGGAGTAAGTATGACACCTACACATATAAGGAGAGTTACTAAAAACATGTTAATACAAAACATACATAAGCCCCTTGTGAAGAGGAGGGGAATCACCATTGCTAATATTATTGCTAAGGGAGGAAAGTAGAAAGCTTGAAACATCAATTTTCTTGCAATTAGGGATACAGTTTAAGAGGGGGAAATAGTAGCCATGAAAGGAAGATTACCTACCCTCTAAATAAAAGTACTTCATAATATATAAACAAACTAGAGAGAAAGGGACAGGAGGAGAAGACCTATTATACCCATTTCTAGAAGAAAAAATAATAGGCCTCTCACCCTTTTTGAAGAGCTTCTTCTAGAAAATTTATTATAGTCTGCTCTGTTCTTTCACTCAAATTTTTCACTACTATAATCTAGACCCGTAGCTTTGACTATAAGCTCTGGCGTAAGCATAAAATTAACACTCCACATTGACACACTCCCCTGCTGCTAGGAGTTGACAAATTTCATTGAGAGATCACTATTAAACACCTTCATGGAATTAATAAATTTATCAATTCTGCCTCACTAAATTTATCTCACAGCTCCCGATTTTGGATTAGCTCTTTATATTCATGAGGTTCCACCTTCTTCAACAGATACGATTAGTTTCAATTCATGAAAACTACACTAGTTATCATCTTTCTTCATACAAGTAGGTCCTCTCTCCACTAAAATAAAAAGCATAAAAAAATATGAAACTCATCTTTTACAAAAACCATAAGTTTCTTGAAGGAAAAATTGAGAGTCAAAACTTAATTAGACATTGTTCTAAGTAAGATATAAATGACAATTACTCTATATAACCACCTAAAAAATCTTTTTTTAATGTTAAAAATTAAATTTGCAAAAACATATTGATACCAGTAAACTAACTCTCACTTTTCTTTCCTCAGTTTCCTCTAGAATATTGGAATGAGCGGGTATTTAAGGGAATAGCCTCTTCTTTTGGGGGAAAACTTATCTCTTTTGATCCCATGATGACAGCCAAGTCCAAACTAGTCTTTGCTAGGATCTGTGTCAATCTTGCCCAGTTTGAGAATCTGCCTTCGGTTATCAACATTAACTCTAAGCTGGGTCAATTTAAGCAGGAGGTAACCTTTGAATTGCTCCCATTTTCTTGCTTTGTTTCTCACAAAATGGGTCACTGGGCAAAACATTGTCAAAAAAAACTCCCAAGGTTTCCCCACCAACTGTGTCTAAACCTAAAATGACCTCTAGACAAGTTTGGAAGGAGGTTAAAGGTGACAACAGTAGTAAAAATGTAGCTTCCAAGGAGAAAATGGAGTCTAAAAAGACTCCTGTGTTGGAGGAGGGTGAAATTAATGATCCGGTACCACATGTGTCAGCTTTTGTAGCAGTCTCTAATAAGAAGGCAGAATCAAGTGAGAATATCCAGAAGACCCTTGATCCCTCAAAAACCCCTAAGAACCTAGTTGGTATGGGTCCTTTTGATGAGGAATCTACATCAATGGTGGTGTTGGTCCCTTTTCAAGAAGAGACTTTTAGTCTTAGACCATCAGAGGACAAAGTTCTTGTTGAAGATCTTAAAACTGATGAAGATGATTCATCCTCTATTCCTGATACCTTTTTGGGTTGCAGTGATGAAGATCTGGGTGCTAGAGAGGAACCCATTGATGGGACATGAACCTAGACTATTCATAAAGGGAAGCAGAAAAAAAGGAGAGAGAAGAATAAGGAATTTACCACTACTCAAAGTAAAGCTAATGGAGGAATCAAACTAAAAGTGGATATTGATTCTCATAAAAATACCCAAGGTAGATACACTAATAGAGAAGTCAGAGAAAGAGAAAGCAAAAAGGACAATGCAGATGGTAAGCAACTTACTATTCAGGGAACCTGTACTCCGATTAAAAAATGAAGTTCATCTCATGGAATATAAGAGAGTTGAATGCCCCTCATAAACAAGATATTCTCAGGAATCTGGTAAGAGATCATAAACATGATATTATTTTTGTTCAAGAAACTAAGATGAGTAAAGAGAAGGTGGAAAAAATAAGAATTTTTAAAAATAATGGGTTCTCTTGCTTTAGCTCTGAAGGGGCCTCGGGTGGGGTTGCTTTCTTCTGGAACTTGAATAATGTTAGTGGTTCTATGGTTTTAGAAGATCTTAATTGCATCAGTATAAATTTTCTTCATCATAAGCTAGATTTTAAATGGGTTTCTACTACCATTTATGCCCCCAATACCAAAACTGGTAGATCTCTTTCTTGGAGGAAAATTGATAACCATAGAAAAGATTTCTTGGATCTGCTATGGTTGATCATTGGGGACTTCAACTACCCTATAAAAGACAATGAGAAGACTGGTGGAGTGGGTAACTAGAATATTTTGGATGGGAGAATGGAGCTTATGTAATTCATTAACAAACAAGCTTTTTTTTGATATGGAGCTTAAGGGTGTTAACTTTATTTGGTCTAATAGAAGGGTTGGCCAAGACCTCATTCAAGTTAGATTATACCATACTTTGATCAGTGGCTATGGGATAAATAAGTTTGGTTGTCTGATTTATGCTCTTTCAAAGATTGGATCTGACCACTTCCCTATTTTCTTCAGTGCAAATCTCATTACTAAACAGGGTCGCCCACCTTTTAGGTTTGAAAAAATGTGGGTTGACCTTCCGAAGATGGAGTAGAATATTAAAGACTGGTGGAAGGTTAAGATTCATGACACTGCAATGTTTAGAGTGGTTAAGAAACTTCTTAGAATTAAACAACATGTGAAGAAATGGAGAAAAACTATTTTCGATGATATTTTTAAAACCAAAAGTCAGCTTAAAAAATATTTTGATATTATTCAGGAAACTATACAAAAGACTAGTTGGACGGTGGAGCTGAGGGACAAGGAGAAAAATGTCTTGGCTAAAACTCATAATGTTATTTCTAAGGAAGAAGATTATTGGAGGCAAAGATCAAGGTCTATTTGGCTAAAAGCTGGAGATAAGAATACCAGATTCTTCCATTTATCTACTTCTAAACACAAAGCTTCTAATATAATTTCAAAACTCAAAGTGGAGGAAAGGGAAATTTCTAATGATAGAGATATTTCTAAGGTTATGATCATTTTTTTCTCTTCCTTACTTTCAAAAGATCCTAATCTTGATTTGGTGAATCAGAATGCGCTTCTCGATACCATTCCTTCCATTATCAATGATTCAACTAATCATGCTCTTGTAGCTATTCCCTCTCAGGAAGAAATCAAGGTGGTGGTCTTCTCTTTTGAAGGTGACAAATCCCCTAGCCTGGATGGGTTTCCTATGTTTTTCTTCCAAAAATTCTGGCATATTTTTAAGTGGACATCTATAATGCTATCAAAGAATTCTTTGACTCCAAATCCCTACTTAAAGAGATAAATGCGACATTTCTTGCTTTGATCCCTAAGAAGCCTGGTGCTTATTCGGTGGATGCTTCTAGACCAATCAACCTATGCAATTTAGTGTACAAAATTCTCTCTAAAGTTCTTACCTCTCGTCTGCTGACACTTCTTCCTCATATTATTTCCCCACAACAAATTGGCTTTGTGCCTAGCAAGCAGATTCTTGATTTGATTTTGAAGGTTCATGAGGTCATCCACTCTACCCAGGTTTCTCTTAATTCTGGTTTCCTCCTTAATTTGGATCTTTTGAAGGCCTATGATTGGGTGGATTGTGATTTGTTGATCAAAGTTCTTAGATCCTTTGGGTTTGGAGAAATATTCCTTCAATTAATTTTTTAGCTTATTAGTACTTCTATAGATGCCATTTTGATCAATGGATCTCCTTCTAGGGTTTTTAAACCTTCCAGGGGTTAAAGGCAAGGAGATCCTATTTCTCCTATCCTCTTCTCAATTTTGGCTGAATCTTCTACTCATCAAAACCACCATCCATCAAATGGGACTTCAATTGTTAGAAAATGTTGTAGTTACCTTTGAAGAAAACTGGATTTCTTTGTCACATTTATCCCAGAGTGGCGAGGCCCATATTCTCAACTAGGAAAACATATCTTCCTAATGAGATATATAGATTTTTGAAGGAGAAGGAAATGTGGGAAGTGCATAGGGCTTCCCTAATGGAAGAAAATAAGTGGTTACATATGTAGATCTCTCATATAGAGACTAAACTTCTACCTGAAAAGGACATCGGAAGAAAACGTAAAGTGATAGAATCAAATATCTCTCTTAGAGTGAATGATATGAATGTATGTGTTATTTTTTTTATTTTCAATCTATTTGAGTTTCACTCTGAGGAATGTTGTAGTGATGCTTATGCAGAAGGTTATTTTTCCTATTTCAAATACATTTTTTAATTGCATTTTTAAGTGTGAATTGAGAAAAGTGAGCTTTAAGGAAAAAAAAAAAAAAAAACTAGCATATCATATTGATCAAAATATATAATTTAAAACAATGTAAAATACAAAACAAGCTTGTAATCCCAAATAGTAGGTTAAGCCTATGATTCCAAACAAATTATCTCTAATTGCTAGTGCTTTGAATTAAATTGTAGGAATGACCATTACAATCACGAATGCTCTTCTACAATTTGAAGGAATAAATTAAACCTAAAATAGGAAACAAATGAAGTTATTTTGAGTCTCGATGTTATTCCGTCAACCTCTTAGTTTTAAGAAATTTTCTCTTTCGATGGTTATGATTGATTAAATCCAATCTATTGTTTATTAGTTCATCCAGTTATTAATATTGTTTTTATAGGTTTTTTTGTAATTTACAATTGTATAAAAATTGTATAAATAGTCGGTAATTCTAGAGTGTCTAAAATTAGGGTTTTAATGTCTGAGGTTAGGGTTTCATTTTCTAAATAAGTTATTAGAGAAATTTGGTTTGATGAGGTAATGTTGTTGAAAGAATGTTTTCTCAAAAAAATGTTGAGTGACCTAGATATAAATGAGAATTTGATTTAAATTTTATACTTTCTTGTTTAATTTGTATAAATAAATAATATGGATGTCACTTTTAATCTAATTGAATAAACAATAAAAATAAAAAATAGTAAATAGCATAAAAAAGAACGAGAGAAACAAAAACAAAATGCTAAATCTCTTATAAAATTTCAAGAATGCCAAAAATAGTCATTGGTCAATCAAATAACACTGAAAAATGATATTATTTCTCAAACAACATAATGAAAATATTAAAACAAACATAGAAAAAGAAATGTAAAGTCAATACCAAGAAGACAAAACATAATAGACATGATTTTATCATGGTTTGGCAATATGCCTATGTCCACACTCAAAGTAGGGAATTCTATATTAATCCAGTCTACAATACATACAACGATACAATCCAATCATGCAATACATGAAGTTTGCCACAAACATTTATAGAGGACTTTTCTAATACAAAGAGATAGAGGAAAGTGACCGGTCATTTGACCGTTGGGCTTCACATCCCAACAATCTCCCCCTTGAATTCCAACTAGCACAACCATGCATTGTTGCATCCCCTACTTCCTATTCTGAATCTCAGAAAATAGCGAGACCTTGTGAAGATCTCAACTTCACTAGACTCTATTCTAGCACACTTCGAATGAGTTTTCTCCAAGTCAGATCAGAATCAAAATAGCTTTCAAAAAAAAAAATCTTCTCGGGATGGATTTCTAAGCACAAACTCACCCATAAATTCATAACTAGTTTTTATAGGTGCAAAATTATCAAAACTGCCCAAACTATGAAAACTATGTAATTCAACTTTCAAATTATGAAAATTGCCCCCAATAGATTGAGAGACAAAGATATTCTCCCCAAAATTGCCCTGCATAGACTGCTGGAGCATAAGATGCTTGGACAGATCATCCAAATATTTCAAATTGTAGGGGACACTTATACACAAGTGCACTCCTTCATGTTGTTAATACACATTTAATTGTGCATTGATGATGTCGCTATCAAAAATGACTTGAGCATCATCGCCTGTAGAAAATGGGCTTGAGTGGATAGATTCCTCATCATGGTATAATCGATGCAGCTCGTATACCATGGAAACTTTGTTAATTTCCTCTGAGTGAAAGAAATCATTGCAACTGTGATTACTTTCCTTCCTACAAATAGTATTATTTGTCTTCTTCCTTAAACTGTGACTATCGCTTGAGCTACCCAAATCACCACAAAATTGCATTTATTTTTTACAATATGCAGTTGGGAGTTGTGTATTAGGAAGAGTACTATACTGAAAATTAAAGCCACTATTGTTTTCAAGTGCTTCAGAAAACTCTTTTCCATCCATCCTGGTTACCAAGTCATCCACTCCAGTGAGCAATCCTTTCAAGGCAAAGTCACTGCTATGATATGTTGGTAGTTTTGAATTAACCATAGCTAAATGAGGACTTTGTTCATCTCCATGACCATGATTAAAATGAGACTGATGTGCAATGACTTGGTCTATGTACTCCAAACCTGCAGTTTCTTTGGGCATGATATGATGGTCTTTGGCACAAATTTTCTGATGATAGAATGATTCAATCTCAAAGTCCCGTGCAATAAGAAACTCATTGCTTTCAACCTTGGTAGTGACTGCAGTG
Source organism: Thuja plicata (assembly GCA_018584345.1). Taxonomy (NCBI): domain Eukaryota; kingdom Viridiplantae; phylum Streptophyta; class Pinopsida; order Cupressales; family Cupressaceae; genus Thuja; species Thuja plicata. The sequence goes on from MU226242.1 coordinate 897,404, forward strand.
TCCTCATTGGCCATTTTTCCTGTATCTACAGGAGACTCTAATCCTAGTCATCCCATGATCTTATTCCCAAATGAAAAATTAGGAAGTGGCTTTACTATCTGGTGCCACAAATTTATTGGTAGATGAAACATATTTCTAGGTTTTCCCTTATTATACTTCATATTGCAAACTATGGCACAAATATTTTTAGGAAAACTCTTACCTTTACTGTAGCATGCCAATATGCTCTTTAGAAAGGTGGCCTCATACTTTTTATTCCCCATCGAATATATTATATGCAAGATGTTTTGACTCCCCCTCATGGAATACAATCTATGCACATTGATGCTTGCCTTCAACAATCCCATCGATCTCCTATTGCCCAGCTCTTTGGCTTCCTCTGCCAAAAGCCTCTAGTTTTTGTTCACTATCATAGTGTGCAACTTCCCAGTCTTATTACCCCAATAACCCCTCTTTACTAGAATAATAGATAGTTTGGCCAAGATCAAAACCCCAATAATTGTCGTAGAAACCTCCTTGCTACATTTGATGCCTAGTCCAACATGGTCATTGCAGTCATGAGAAACTTCACTAGTATCCACATGGCTGGGGTCATTGATTTTGAGTGACTCAAAGACAAAACCTTCACCCCCAGTCACTTGCTGCTGAACTGGTAAAGTACCAAAAAAATCCAAAACACCTAAAGCCACATTAATCTTCAACACTTCCCTGGGCGCCTCCACCACCTTAGAGAACTCCAATCCATAGGAAAGGTCAGTGATGACCACATCATCTAGCACCAGGTTTTCCCTGATGAGGGCCAAGACATAAGAAAGGTGATTGATGAAAGGAAACACCTTCTTGTCACACTCCAACTATTTTATAATTCTCTTCTCCTCAGTGTCAATAACCTCGACTACATTAGGACAAATGGTCCCTTCATTATTTGTGTAAATTCTACTGAACCTTGCAGCTTGTGTCTTCTCGAGCATGGTATTCAACATAGGAAAAAATCTCGCAAACCTCCTCTTCTTGTTCCTCAATAAACTATCCCACTTTTCATTGAACAAAATAGAGAATTTCCTCTTTAACCCAGTTGTAAGACAAACTGCTTTGACTACCCCAGATGACAGGGAAGTAAACAAAATTCCAAACTCTACATATAGACAATTAATTCAAATCCCCATCGAGGCATCTAAGTGCTTGATCTTCACCATAGGAATGTCAACAATTTCCATTTTTTCAATTTGTTCAAATTCAGACCCCTCTACTATTTTAATTTCTTTGAGGTCCATAATAGATTCAACTCTAGTCTCAGTCATGTGACTGTATGATTTTAAATGATTAAGATAGTTCCTCTAAATATGACCCCACTCTTTACATTGATAACATGTATTTTTCAAATCCCCATCTTTATAGTCTCTAGCCCAATGACCAGTATTTCCACAGTTAAAACACCTTCCAAAATGAGGAGATGGTGATGAAATAATTTTATTATTTTAAGACTTGCCTTTGTCAAGCCTCTCCCTTTTCTTTTCACCTCTCTAATGATCACGTTCAACACAAGTAGTGAGATGATCCTCATTTTTCCAGCCATCCCACCAATGTACACAGAATTTTGTTTCAGCCTTCACTTGCACAAGATTATTCACTCCCGAATCTAAGTGGCCATGAATTTCTTCAATGAAGAAAACAGCTACAACATCGTTCTTCTCTTTTTGTCCATCCATCCCACCAATGGACACCATGCCTTGGAAACATCTCTTCTCAATACTTCACAATAGCTTTGGAACCAATTGTAAATATTAAAACAAATAGAGAAATGGAAATGTAAAGACAATACCAAGAAGAAAAAACATAATAGACACAATGTTATTGTGGTTTGGCAATATGCCTACGTCCACACTCAAAGCAGGGAATTCAATATTAATCCAGTCTACAATACATACAATGATACAATCCAATCATGCAATACATGAAGTTTCTAACTGACATTTATAGATAACTCTTCAAATACGAAGAGACAGAGGAAAGTGATCGGTCATGTGACTATTGGGCTTCACATCGCAACACATAGCTATTCTTAAACAAATTTTTTTGGCAGCTTACAACAGGTTTGTCGCTTATGGCATTTGAAATGCCTGATTCAAGAAAGATGCTACATAGGAGAAAATATCAATTGCCTACTACCAAAAGTTTATTATGGTAACTGAATTTTTATGCATTTTATTTTTATTTTGGTAATTAAATGCTTATGTAGTTTACGTGCATTTTGAATTATCTGTAATACTTTGTTACTCAAAGATAACAAGAAACAAAAAGTAATCTGAAATTAAATTTACATAAACTATGCATAAAATTGACTTACTAAACATAGAACCTATCATGGTGGTGGCATGTCCAACTGCATGATGAATCTTATTTTTGCATTGCAATGATTTATGAGAACTCAAGGAGTAGCATCAATTATCGATATACTTCCCAGTGATGTTGAGAGGGCTGATGTCAAATAAAGAACTGTTGCAATTTCTTTGGTGAAGACATGTATGCAAGTTGTTTATTAGTTGTGATGTATTTAAATTTACTTCCTTCTTTGTACCAAATTTACGATGATACGATATTTCCAAATCAAAATCTATTATCCTACCACGATGGACTAGATTTATTGCTAACTTGATGACAGTTATGTTGTTGCAGAAAACCAATATAAGATAAATTAGCTGAACTACCAATTTCTTCTACATTATTTCTAATTCAAAGTGTTTGTTTACCTACTAGACAAGTGTAACATTCTCTACTTCTATGGATGAAAGAACAACAATGCTTTTCTTTTTCGGGATCCCAGTGCCATAAGAGAAATAATTTTTAGATGTAGACTTATGCACATCTAAATAACCTCAAATAATTTTTAGAAGTAGACTTATAGACATCTAAAAAACCTCCCCAATGCACCAGTAAAGCCAATACAATTAAATTTTTATGAAAAGTAGTAATGAATAGAAAAACTTATAGCATTTTTCACATACCTCAAAATTGTCTTGGCTGAATTCATGTGTATTTTTAATGGATTTTTCATGTACCTTGGAACAAGTGAAACTAAATGAACAATTTCCATGACCGCATCGAGTGCAGTATGGGTTACAATCAACCATATCAAATTCTTCAGCATATGATTTTCATACTTTTTTTGGCAAATGAAAATTTAATATTTAATTTCGTAAACCTCTATTCCTTGGAAAATATTACATATGACCTAGATACTTCATCTCAAAGTCATTTGGCTTAGCATTTTTCACCCATCCTTTATCTTAAACTACTACCCTTATACAAAAAACTATCAATGTAAAAAATTATAATAAGAATATCATTACCTTCTTACTTTTAGTATATCACATTTTCATTCTTACTTCTCTTGAAGTGATTATCATAGAAATATCCATCTATCCTAGCACACCATGCTCTTGGTGCTTTCTTGAGGTCATACAAATTATTCTTCAATTTGTATATGTGACAGCCTTAGACATCAAAATCTTGTGGGTATTGTCTATACACTTCCTCTTCTATGCACCCATTCAAAAATGCACTTTTAATGTTAATACACTTTATGCTCAAATTATTTTGAGCTACTAATAAAATCAACATTGTTATAGTCCCTTACCTTCCTACTAGTAGAAATGTATGTTTATAAGCAATGCCATAATTTGGGTGAATCCTTTAGAAACTAATCTTTCCCAATATCTTTCAACGCTCCATTCATTCTTAAATGCATTCTTGTAGACCAATTTGGTGTCAATATTTTCTTATATTTTTAAAGCTTTATAAGCTCTTAGTTTCACTCTTATGAATGGAATTCGTCTCTTATTGCATTTCTTGCATTTATCCCTCATTATTACATTCTTTTAGAAACCATAATGGTTAAAAATTATCCTTGGTAAAAAAAGAAAAGTTAACTATCTCACCTGTTTGATTTTGTTCATGTGCTTGATTGGCAATCCTTTGGTATATTATCACTCAATCTTCTTGCCTTCCTTGTATAGCTTGGAGTTGAAGTTGGAGATGCACTTGGAATTGATGAACTAGATGAAATGATACATTGTGGACTTGTAACACTTATTATTGAAACATTAGTGAGCTTCTCACACTACTACATTTGGGGCCAATTTTTGACAGAAGTTTATGATGGGTAACTTTTTCTTACAAATTTGGTGTTTTTTTTTGTAATAGGCCCCGATGATGTCAGTATTCCAATGGGTGTTTAAGTGACCATCAAAATTTTGACAGATTTTCCGTATACATTGAAAAAAAAAAGTGAAACAGCCTCATCATTTTTATTTTGATTGCAATTGGAGAGCGGGAGAAAATGAGCGATAGCTGAGCACGGGAGAAGGTATGTGATTTCTTCATCTTTCAAGCCTTTGGCATCATATTAGAATGCATTTCATTTTATTGTTGAGGGAGTTACTCTCTAAAATGACTGCATTCTACTGGTGTCATGCCCTAGCCAGTTCTTTATCTCTATTATTTGATGTTATTGGTGCTTGTGCTCAAGGATATCGATTCATTGTATTCAAATGTTTGGATTCACGTTTGTTGATATTACTGGCATATGTGTTTAATGATGCCATTGTATATTTTTGTCATGAAAATGACTACATTCTACTGGTGTCGTGCCCTATCCCATGCTTTAACTCCATTATTTGATGTTATTGGTGCTTGTGCTCAAGGATATCCATTTTTTTGAAATGTTGACTGTGGTTATCAAATGGACAGCCCGTGAGCTTCTAGCTAGGCGTCATTTGTATTGATAGCTTAGGGCATCAAATGTATTGTATCATTGATAATTGAGACTTTGTTAAAAGGAAATAGGACAAAGAATGATTTTTATTTAGTTTCTCTATTTTGATCTCTAAGTGGCTTACAACCCTAGAGAAGTATATGCATATTTACGGATCTAGTTGTAGGATACATAGCAGCCGATAATTCACAAGAAATCCATGCATCCAATTTGAATAGAAATTAATATAAGGAACTAGGGTCCTCCAATGGCCCAATCATCCAGACCTTGACTATCCCCTCAACCAGTGACCCTTCAAAGCCGGGTTATCATGCAATCAGTGAATAATCCTTCATTCTCCTGGTCTGCCCTGCATCCAAACATATTGGAAATACACAATACAATGATAACAATTCTTTCACAATCCCCCTTCCCCCAAGGAACACTATCACCCATCCCTTCTACATAGCATTTCACTTTTGTATGAGTGGATTGTGCAGGAACAATTAACATTAAACAAGGAGCAAACTCCTCAACACATCTTGGAAACCATTGAATTTAATAATAAATGAAACCTTACACCAAAACTATTCCTTCCATTCACTTCTACCAAGAATAAAGCATTTAATCCATTCAAAATTACATATAATCATTAGACAGTTACATTTCCTGACTGTGTAGAGGAACAACCAAGACCAAAATGATCAAAACTACTTTCACCCTTGCACAAGCTATTCCAAACTTCAAGTAAAATGAGAAATATGCTATATAAAATTATTCATATTCATAGTAACCATTCAAAGGATCATTTTTTCAATGAACCCTCTAACTATACCCCTGCAATAGAGAAAGGAAACCTCAAAATAGAGAAAGGAAACTTAGTAAAACAAGTCTATGTCGATGTTTGTGAGGGTATAGTCATGATAAGTGCCTCTCAAACCTCTCCAAACATGTAAGATTGTCTTTAAATACTTTATTGATCTCTTCTAGACATTAACAAAATCAAACCTACATTTGAATCCACACATAATACACCAAAATGAAGGGTTTTGTATCCTTTAATGAATCTCAATCACTGGTAGCAGATGGATAGTCAAACCAATAGTCTCCAAAGTATTCAATAAGTGAGTGGATTGTATTTAATACACACTATTCCTTCCATTCACTTCTACCAAGAATAAAGCATTTAATCCATTCAACATTACATATAATCATTAGACAGTTACATTTCCTGACTGTGAACTAGAGGAACAGTCAAGACCAAAATGATCAAAACTACTTTCACCCTTGCACAAGCTATTCCAAACTTCAAGTAAAATGAGAAATATGCTATATAAAATCATTCATATTCATAGTAACCATTTGAAGGATCATTTTTTCATGAACCCTCTGACTATAGCCCTGTGACAGAGAAAGGAAGCTTAGTAAAACCAGTCGATGTTTGTGAGGGTACAGTCATGATAAGTGCCTCTCAAAGCTCTCCAAACATGTAATATTGTCTTTAAATACTTTATTGATCTCTTCTAAACATTAACCAAATCAAACCTACATTTGAATCCACACACAATAACCCCAAAATGAAGGGTTTTGTATTCTTTAATGAATCTCAGTCACTGGTAGCGCATGGACAGTCAAACCAATAGTCTCCAGAGCATTCAATAAGTGACTAGATTGTATCTAATACACACTATTCCTTCCATTCACTTCTACCAAGAATAAAGCATTTAATCCATTCAACATTACATATAATCATTAGACAGTTACATTTCCTGACTGTGTACTAGAGGAACAGTCACGACCAAAACTATCAAAACTACTTTCACCCTTGCACAAGCTATTCCTCACTCTTAATGAGTTATAAACATGCCATTGTTTCAGTTTTGCTTGCGAGTTATGATAATTTTTTTAAACATGTCATTGGTTCAGTTTAGTGAACCAATGGCATGTTTACAACAAAGAAATAGAGTGATAATAATATGCTAAAAATTGT
>MU226242.1:920849-931620 GCA_018584345.1 Thuja plicata
AAAGGTGATCCTGTCACCCATGTTAAAACATTTCAAATCCTTTGTAGTGATTACGCTCATGACCATAGGATTTTGGCTAAATTGTTTGCTAGAACCTTTCGAGATAAGGCTTTACAATGGTATTGTTTCTTACCTCCCTATTCCATTGACTTTTTTCCCAAACTTGCTAATTCTTTTATTCAACAATTTCAAAATAACATTGGACCACAAGTGTCCTTGTCTGATTTAATGCATTGTAAACAAAATGTTAAAGAAAAATTGATTGATTTTATTGGTAGATTTAAGCATTTGTATGCTCAAATTTCTTATCCTATTCTTGGTATTGATATTCAACATATGTTTATTTCCAATTTACAAAAGGATATTAGAGATAAGATTCTGCTTACTAAATTTACCTCCTTTCAACAATTATGTGTAGTACTTCACCATTATCAATTACAAGTGAGCCATTTTGAGAGCAACACTCCAATGGCTCCTGTTTCAATTGATAAGAGTGATAATGCTCCTAATCCCAATAAGTTTCAAAAACCCCACAACTATGTAAATGTTATACACTGAATTTGTGCCTCTGATCTCAAGCTCTCTTGGTCTTGATAATCCAGTATAACAAGGGAATCATCTCCAGGTTGTGGGACCTATGCTAACTAAGATGAAACCTCCAAATTCTAGGCTGGTTCCTCTTGGATAATCACCTTAATTTGCTTCTAAACAGGAAAGTAAAACTTTGGAGGGAAAGGGATAGAAGGATTGCATGAAAGGGAAATGACTGAAAGCAAACTACCTACTAGGTGATGCACCGAAAATGGCATGAAAACATAACACACATAGGATAAACCCCTGGGTCAACTAACTCTGAATTTTAAGTAAAACACAAGTCCCTTGTATAAGCATGCATCAATATTTCATAACAAGGTCATGAGTAAACCAGTTAAAAGGAAAGACTTCTTCACAGTTAACAGCTTTAAACAACAAAACACTAGTTATAACCTGCAAGCAGACATACTCTTCTGCAAGTAGATGCTGTGAAAGGACTGATTAAGAGGAATAAAATCATCCACAGTTAATCCATCAAAAATCAAGACACATACAGTAAAGCAGAAAAGAGACAAGGTTGACACAATCCAACAAATTGATCCAAGAACATAAGGCTCTGCATATTATCTTCCATAATGAGTTACAGACTCATACACAAATATACCAAGGACAAAGAAATTGTCACAAAGCATGCCTTCTACATAAAAATGAACTCTTGGGTTACAAAATCTCTTTGTCTCTGTCAAGAACTCAGAAAAGTTACAGAACAGCAAGAACAAAAGGAAGAAGAACCGACCCTTGCAATTGCAACTTTTCTGCTATATATAGGGCTAAGACCATCTTGGGATCCCTTAGGATGTAACAAGCTTCGGATGGTCCTGGAAAACCCTAACCCTAAAACACAGGAGAGAGGAAAAGAGAGAGAAGAGGCGGTGGAGAATGACCAAGTCAAACAGATAATCACAGATATTTTCATGCTCCTCTCTGATCTGGCAATTGGAATCAGATTTGGTAGATGGTGGATAGTAGCATTTATGTTTACTCTGAATAGTCATGCACACCTGTTCACCTATACTTCTCTATAATAAATATCCCTCTTGTCTGTGAATAGTGCATAGCCAAGTGTTCTCCTTGTCATCGCCCAAGACTTCTTCTCTAAGCTTCCTAGCACTTCTGGAAACTCAGTCATAATTCTGCTCTATTCTGCAACATGCTGAATCTTTTTTTCTCACCGACATTGAAACAAATCTATTCAAATATCGGCAGACTGCTCTGTGTATGATTTTCTGTGATTAGAAACCCTCTGATCAATTATGGAAATCCCTCTGCAACTGAGCAAAACATCTTTCCTCATCAACTGAGACAACCTGGGCTCTGACAACTTCATCTGCATCATCATCGCATAGTCACGGGCTATGCTTTGTTCACTTTTAAGCCTTGGTGATTAAGTGATGAGCACTTCCTTTTATTCGGTTGCAGACCCGCAGACAGATTTCCCTTTGTCCTTATTGCTCAACGAGTGAGTGATGCCTCTTGCCTTTGTCAATCGCACACACGCACTCTATTTTCCATTTCACCTTTTTTCTCGGTGGCTACGCGATGACCCTATCTCCTTAGCTCATCATAGACCCACGAGCTGTTTCTTCATTGATCCCATTGCTCAGCGACTGAGCGATGCATAGTGTAAACTTTGCCACCATTTTTCAAATTCTAGGTCAGGCGACCACGCGACAACGGTTAGTCTCTATGTCATGGAACTCAGTCCTTAACCATGGTAACATCTCACAACTCAGTGACACTCTGCCCATTTAACCTTTGGCAAACCCGAGTCAAGATCTGGTGACATGGCGACTGTGTAAAATCAAATTCGCGAGGAAATCAGCTTAACTCACCATTCTTCCAGCGACCCTACTACTAACTGCTCTGCCTTGAATACTACGGTTGTCGCCCAATCGCTAGATGCTATCTTCCTTTTCTAAGACTGCGCGACCACACTTAGTCGCCAAGTCAGGGAATCCAAGTCTGAGCCTTTTGACCTTACCTTAACAATTTGTATGTTCCCTTAGATCATCTGCCGACTACGTGACAACCCCTTAGCGCCAAGTCAGGAGGACTTTTCTCGTAGGGCACTTTGATCACCAGACTTAGCAACCATCATAGGATCATCTGTAATCTACATCGGACAGCTACCATTAAGTCGCTATAAAACTGAGGATGCCCTTAGATTATTTTGCAATCACACGACACAGGGAAAAGAACATAAGTCTCGAAGTCGCTTGACCATTTTCCTTCATCTAGCGATTACCCGACTGAGGGCTCAGCATCCACTTGTCTTATGATATCTGTCAAATAGCCACTGGTTACTTTTCTGCACACTGGGACACTGAGTCATCACTTGGTTCTAGCGAAAATGTGACTAGGGACCACAGACGGCTAGTCGCAAAGTCTGAGCAACTTTCCTTAACTGCCAGGAACATCTTGCGATCACCCAACTGACATTCTGTTTAACTACTAACTGTTACCTGATCTGGCGATAATGCGACTGAGAGAAATCACAGAGTTGGATGACATTTCATTGACTGTTGAATTCTTCTCGTGACCCAGCGACTGAGTGGTGGGCCCCCTTTCATTTAACTTATAAGATGGCGTCTCATGACATCCCGACTGAGGACTAATTGTGAAGTCTGAGAACCAAGACAAAATATTCCTTATGGTTCAGAGACTACATGACAAAGTGAAAAGTGAAGTCGGGAAAGAAAAGAGAATATTCACTGAGGCTTAAGCGATCAAGCGACTGAAGACTTGGATCCCACTATCCGCAAAGGCTTATGACATATCTGGTGACCTCGTGACCAAAGAACAAACGCTAAGTTGGGAGACACAGAGGGAATATTCCATTCTATCACGAGACCACGCGACAAGAAGAAATGCAGAGTCAGAGGAAGAAAAGGAATATTCGACCAAGGCATGGCGATAACGTGACTGAGAAATAAGCACATGCTCTTAGTGACACAAAAAGTAACTGCAAAACATAAGAGCCAAGACTTAGGGTTTTTGTAGGGTTTTAGCAGAGTTAAGACCTGGAGATCATAAAAAACATAACAGAGGACACCAGACAGGAAAGACTAGACCAAATTGCACAGAAATGAGAAATTTGGGCAACAGTAAAAATTAATAAACAAACAAATGCGGTTGTTGATCAAGTTGTGGCTACTTCCAATAGTGCTTCTGAATCAACTGCTATCAGTATGAATCATACATTTACTCTTCTCTCTGAAACTTTGCATTCTATAATGAGTAGGTTGTTAAGTGCGAGTATGATTACTTTACCTCCTATTCAACCTCTCCTTCCTACTATGATAGCTTCAAAATCCTTTGATTCTACCACTTTTTTCCGATACCATCGCCAGAATGGCCATGACACTGAGAAATGTAATTCTTTAAATCATAAGATTCAAGACTTAATTGATTCTAAATCTTTGTCTATTGATACTCTTGATGGTAGTGGAAACAAATATGTTTCTCCTCCTAACCAAAACCTTCAAATCTATACAATCCTTTACCTACACATGATACTAATACTATAGCTCAACCATCTTCTGTAGACATTGTTTATGATTCGAAGATGGAGGCTCTCAATAACATTGTTAATCATGTGGAGAGTGTTGTGCCATCCAAAACTATTGTTCAAGATCCTTCACCTCCACTTCCACTTCCAATTCCACCTCAACCTCAAAAACAAATTAAGGATAAGCGACCTAGGGAACTTCTAATTACTTTTGATGATTCTAAAATAATTAAAGCTCTTGATGGTCCCCTTTATATTTATGCTAGGATTGCTAAGATACCTACTCATGGTTGTCTAGTTGATCCCACATCTTTAATTAATTTCATAACTAAAGAAAATGTTTTTATGAAAGGATTACAACGTGATTTTTATGATTCATCTGATGCATGGATTCAAACTTGTAATGGCTTTCTTTATCCTACACTTGGTTCTATTACCTTACCTGTCGAACTCTGTGGTAAAGTTATAGATACTACCTTCCTTGTTATTCCTACTTCTGATCAATTTCAAATCAAATTTGGTTTACCATGGATAATTGCTAGGCATGCTATTGCCTCTCCCATTCATAAATGTCTTAATTTTATTCATGATGGAAAAGTTAAGATAATTAATCATAGTTTGTATCAACTATCTAGGCCTAGAGATTGTGCTACTCTTGATTTTCTTTGGCCTTCATTACCTAACTCATGCCCTCCTCGCCCTGATCATCTCTTTCACTCATATCAAGCCTACAAACATCACAAAATCATAGATTTAAGTATGCCTCGGATTGATTCCAACCATGGTATTTTGCCTACTCCTGCAATCCCTCCTTTATCCATTAACACTAATAAAATTAATCCCACATCTACCCTTCCATTACCACCTATTGAAACTCCTCCTATAGAATCTATGAAGGAACCTGTTGTTATTCCTCCTAGTTCTCACAATATATCAAGCAAAGTAAAATGTAACAAATCTACTAATGAACATTGTAAGAAGAGTAGAGCCCATGCTAGAGCCCGTGCTTCTATGCTCAAAAAATCTTTATCTACTTTTGATCAACCTATGCCTGATGCAATTGATGTCACTATTCATGATGTTAAGACCAATGAGTATGATGATCCTATTCACATCTTGGATCCTATTTATATCAACCTTGATGAGGAGGACACTTTTGATGATCCTATTGATCCTAGTGATGAATATGAGACCATTGATCTTGATAATGATTTACCTCATATGCTTACTACTCAATTAACAATCACACCTAGTATCGAACAAAGCGATTCTCAAGAGGATCCTTGTTTGGAACTGGCTATCATTCCTACTATATTGGATATATTCCCTCTTACAAGTTGCCCACCTACCCTAAATAACATCAACCAAGATGGGGAAGGTTGACAACATACTTCATTGGCTCACCCTTTTATGGTAGTCCTATTTGTGTTTATATGTTGTAATATGCTTCCCACGTAATGTGTTTCTAAATGTTTGTTAGATTATTTTATACGACCCTTGTTACTCTGTTGGTATAAGGTGATAAAGGAATCGCAACTATTGTTCCATTCTTCTATATGTATCTACATTGTTCTATATGTTGTTTCATGTTATGTTGTAGTTGTGCTATTGTTTGTATTTGTTTCCCTTGTATAATCTGCTTGGATCTGAGACATGGTAGCACTAATTCTTTTTGGTCTCCAGGTTGTGGTCTGAAAAGATTCCTCTTCATAATTATTAAAATTTCTTTCCTCCTTTGTGATTGTAGTTCTAATTTCTTTGGGGAATGATGTTAATTCATTTGCAATAATATCATATTTATGTGTACATATCATCTTATGAACATACTAACCCCACATTAGGTAGATCCCTTTTGTGTTCTTATGTATTTTAATGCTTTATTTCCCATGATTTGTCCACTTTTGGGGGCATCTCACAGTGGAAACATAATTCGTAGAGTTGGTTATGTTTCCATGAAAATCATTGCTCTTGTTAAAGTGTTAGCAATGACTTTAACATGGGGGCATACACTCTACTCACTTTTTGCACACATTCAAAATAGTTTTCAAAATATTTAAAACCTTTTTCCTTTATGGAATAAAAGAAACTAATCCTTAAAGCATGGTATTTAAAATTTTTTTCCCTTTATGGATTAAAAGAAACTAATCCTTAAAGCATGGACATATTTTTACATTTTTTATCCCTCTAGTTTAAATTTACATGGATCCCTTGATCCCACCATTTTTCAATTTACAAACACTTTGATCCCTTTAAAAATGGATCTCCCTGATGGGTTGACTAGTGAGTAGCCACATTCACTAGGCAGTTAAACTCCATCTTTCCACTTACACCTTTGTGTGGTTCACAATGGGACATAAGTTCTCATTGGGTGAGATAATCACACTCTTTTTCTCCTTTCTTAACTAAGTGATGTCTCTCTGATCAAGATCTTAAGGATGAAAAGGACTCAAGTCCCTTGGGGGCTTGAAGGTTTCTTTATCCCTTTTTATTTTAATAAGATTGTCTTTTCTGTATGTTCTCCTTTACCAAGAGTTTGTATTGAACTCATACTCTTGCTAAAGTGGGGGCTAACTGTATAGTTAGAAAATGTAAGCACTTCTATAGGAGACTAGTTTAGCCTTCTGAAAGAGTGGTTTGGGGTCATCAAAAGTTCCTTTAAATGGGTTCTTGATCTTGACATGGCTTCCCCCCTAACCTGCCTTTCTAACCTCCACTTCCTAACCTAAATTCTTCATTCTGGTTCTCTGACCTTTGATCCTGGGATCTGAGGACAGGGTCGACCTCCTAGGAAAGGGTTGACATTGACCCTGCCATAGGATAGGGTCAACCTTGACCCTGTCCTAGATAAGGGCTGACCTCAACCCTGCCCCATGGTCCAAATGCCAGGAACTTTTGGCTTCTGGGATGTCGGTCTTCACAAAAAGTTTATTCCCGCTTCCAGGTCAGCTGTTTCGGGTTCCGAATCAGTTGATTCCTTAATTATATTTAATATTGGTCCTCTCCTAGGGGTAAAGGCTTAAATCATGATTTAATTATCCTATGTAGGCCTCCTTAGAAGATCGTGCCCAAATTTCATATAAAAGGGAGCCTTCTCCTTTCATTTTCTCTAATCATCATTACGCAATTGAGAAGGATTTTCAAGTGCAATTCAAGAAAGCTAAGGAGAAAGATTTCAAGCAAGCATCCATCTATTCTCAAGAATTCAAACATCCATTGGCATGAAGGAGATCCATTGGAGGCCATTGAAGGATTCAAGCCAAAAAGTGCCCTTTTTGTGATCTCTCCATCCATCTTCTTCCAAAGCCCTTGTCAAGATCAAGAACCCATTCAAGACTTTGTGTTGGAGATCTACAAGCAAGAGACTGAAGATATCCTTCCATTCTAAATTCCATGTTTTGAAGCATACTTGTGGATCTATGGATTCGAATCCGTCACAAGGACATTACAAGCAAGGTGAATTTATGTGTTTACTTTGTTTATCTCTGCAATTTCAATTATATTATAAGGTTAATTCCAAAACCAGGGTTGTACCAAAGTGAACCCCTTTCCCCCAACAAATAAACATTTTTCTTGTAGGTACAGGTTTGGGACTATAAATTTGAGGCCAAATCTGGATAGCCTTTTTGGATTTCTTTCAGACTGTGTGAACAGGGACACTTTCAAAGTTGAGTAGATCAAGTTGGCAAAAGTGGTACAGGGTCAACCTTTTTCATAAGATGACATTTAAATGGAAAAATATTTCTAGGTTTTGTTTGTCTCTACATTCCGTTCGGTATCAACTGTCAGCAACTCTAGAAACAGTCTACAGATCTCAAAAAATAGCAATCTTTGATCTTTCATTTTGTAAGGGATGTACTTTCTCCTATTCTTTTCAATTACTATCATTTATCATATTAATCAATCAATTTACAGAATTTAAGATCCCCTTTCTTAGTCTCTTTCCAAATATTGGATTCATTTATGTATTAACCCTTTGGGGTTGATCAAAATTGGATCTCCTATTTGTGTATTTGAGGGTGAAATAAAGGAGCATCTTATCTTCCCTTAATCACAATCACAATTGAAAAATACAATCAATCAAATTCAAGTAAGTGTGAATTGGGGTTAAGTAAATCAACACAAATAACAATTAACAATTCAAACCCTCTCCTTAAATCACAATTTTCCTCCTTTACATTATAGTAAAATTCAAATCTCACCCAATTTCATATCTTACACTATTTAATATTGATTTCTTGACAAAAATGTGCAGTTATGAAATCAATGCCTAATATAATTAATTTGTGATGTACTTACTATGGGATGCTTATGGTTTTTAATGTACTTACTATGTGGTTTTGAGTATATGTATCATGAGTTTTTTAGCTAACATTAGATAATTGAATTACATATGTAGGTACCTAGACTCCTTTCATGAGCTCCAACACAGTCTCATGGATCGACAGGGTTAAGTCAATACACCCTATAGAGATTAATGTATTTCAAAATTTGCAAAATATCTTGCATTACTTTCTATCTCTCTCATTTGATGGAGTGCAGGTAGCAACAAATAGGTATTTGTCAAATGTGTCTTCCTTGAGTGAAGAAAGTGAGTCATTCAGTATGTCTGAATTAGGAAGATCAACTAGAGGTCAAAAGACTAGAAGGAAATTTAATAGACGCATGAAATTTTTCCTTTCTCAAGGGGGTTCATGTTCTTATGATGATGAGAGAAAAGCTGACATCGAGGTGCCCTCTAGGTACAAAAATCTATAGAAACAATGGGTCCCCAAGGAACTTCCTCCAATAAACACTAATTTTAGTGTTAAAGGGAAGATATATCATATTGCACCATCATAAATACATGGTTTGGGCCATTTTCCATGGATGGCATAAAGGTCTCTTACAACAAAGTTGTTGAATTGATGGAGTATGTTGGACCTTGTTACGATTACAAAAGTTGGATGCGAATTATTCAATATAAAAAAAGTATGCGTAGGTATCCACTCTCGGAAAATTATATTCAACAAAAAGACAATGGGAAAAGTAAAAGAGTGGCTATATACATTGATGGAAGGCTAAAAGCATCAGGGAATATTGTAGGTTTTATAAATAGCACGTGACCTCTATAAACTATTAAGCAACCCAATTGCATATTTGAGGCGCGCGAGGGAAATCATGTATTTGTATGTGTGATAAAATCAATAAGTGCAAGGGAAGAGCTACTTATTGATTACAATTTGAATCGCATAGATACAAATGATATCACTATCATTAGGGTGTAGGTACATACTATGTACCATTAAATAATTGAGTTTTTTTGCCAACCACATTTAGAGAGTCTCCTCACCATCCACCTCATCTCCACCATCATATTCTAATGAAATTTATTAATTATTGGTTAACTTTAAATAATAACACAGGACCACAATATGGAGCAACCACCTAGTGCGGACAATGATGATCGTACATGCACTTCTTCCCATCAGGTAAACCTCTTTGTTATTAAACTACAAATTAGATAGAAGAAAAATGTTAAATAAAGTTTTTTATTATATTCTTTTCATCACTGTTTTAGATTAATTCTAATAGTGTTAGTAATATTGTTGTCACAGATAGGTGGTCAGCAGAGAAAGGGAAAGGAGCCAACAATCCCTAAAGAGGAGTCCTTTGACAAGGACCTAGTTGTTGATTTGGGTGCTTGTGATGATCTGGCCTCTGCAATTAAAAAATGCCTCTACAGAATTGGAAATAGATTGGCTGAATTGGCCTCTATATTCCCTCCAACTCTTGAGTCACAAAAGAGGGAAACTAAACTGATGCACCTATCTCAAAATTACCAATTAAGTATTAATGTAATTTTTAATTATAACAAAAGTTCAATAATATTTTTTATGTTATAGTAGTCTTTTATGTCATTAAAAAATAAGCAGATGTGTTGCTTTTACAACTTTTTTTGTGTAATTTTGATCCTCATGGCCATGATGAGGGTATTGCAGCTGGTTCAGGTAGATCACATGTTGGACTATATTTTTTTTACTCTCTAACAATATTGTCCATGCTAATCACCAGTTTTATTATGCTCTAACAATCTTATTCTTCAGCACCTGTCAATGATCATTTACTATCGTCGCCTCATACGATGGCAGGCTCAGATGTACTATGTCCTACAATATTGGAAACACATTGCATGGCCACAAACGCCATGGCACCATCTACTCGTACACAGATTTTATTTTCTCTATCATTATATATATGTTTATTTCCCTTGAAGTGTTCTTTCTTAGGGCCATTTCGTAATGGATTCAATTTATACAACAGGGGACGCAAAACATGATGGCGATTTTCCTGGATGTACTAGTATTGCTAGTGTGGGAATGGTGAAGGATTGCATATTTCTTGTGAGCGAAGAAGAAGGATTTACCTTGAAAATAGCAAAACTTCCAGGTACTTTAATGATTGGACCTTTCTTTTACTATACAATCGTATGTTAATTACACCTTGCATTAAATATGAGAAGCTTACATCTATTGTGTTCTTATTTTATACTATTATATCATTCAACTAATGATCCCATGATTATTTTGTAGGGAATGATGTTTTCTATAGTAAACTTAATGATGAGTGTTTGCGGATATTCGGGCCCACCATCTGTACAGGGTGGAACATCATATCCGAACTAAAACCCCA
>MU226242.1:934921-948600 GCA_018584345.1 Thuja plicata
ATCATTCTTTGTCCTATTTCCTTTTAACAAAGTCTCAACTATCAATGATACAATACATTTGATGCCCTAAGCTATCAATATAAATGACGCCTAGCTAGAAGCTCACGGGCTGTCCATTTGATAACCACAATCAACATTTCAAAAAAATAGATATCCAAACATTTGAAAACCAATGGCATGCTTACAACAAAGGTTGAATAGAACTCCCAACAATTCTGAAACATAATTCAACTGATATGATGAATTCTTAAACAATTAAGGTTGGAGTAGACATAGTTATCACACATTTTTTTGTTTGGTACAAGGAAGATTTGGCTAGGTCAAGTCTTCCTTCGTGTTAGCAGTCTATAGAATTAGACCTTTATTAACAATTGATCATATAAGATAACTAGTATGTTTAAGAATTGTTGGGACTGGTCCTTTGGTGTGTATTAAAAAGAATAGAATTTTCAGCATATTATTATCATTCTATTTCTTTGTTGTAAACATGCCATCGGTTTAGTTTTGTAACTTCACTATTGTATGAGTGGATTGTGCATGAACAGTTAACATTAAACAAGGAGAAAACTCCTCAACACATCTTGGAAACCATTGAAATCAATAATAAATGAAACCTAACACCAACACTATTCCTTCCATTCACTTCTACCAAGAACAAAGCATTTAATCCATTGAACATTACATATAATCATTAGACAGTTACATTTCCTAACTGTGTACTAGAGGAATAGTCAAGACCAAAATGATCAAAACTACTTTCACCCTTGTACAAGATATTCCAAAATTCAAGTAAAATGAGAAATATGCTATATCAAATCATTCATATTCATAGTAACAATTTGAAGGATCATTTTGTCAATGAACCCTCTGACTATACCCCTGCGGTAGAGAAAGAAAACCTCAAAATAGAGAAAGGAAACTTAGTAAAACTAGTCTATGCCAATGTTTGTGAGGGTACAGTCATGATAAGTGCCTCTCAAACCTCTCCAAACATGTAATATTATCTTTAAATAATTTATTTATCTCTTCTAAACATTAACCAAATCAAACCTACATTTGAATCCACACACAATAACCCCAAAATGAAGGGTTTTGTATCCTTTAATGAATCTGATCAGTCACTGGTAGCGCATGGATAGTCAAACCAGTAGTATCCAAAGAATTCAATAAGTGACTAGATTGTATTTAATACACACTATTCCTTCCATTCACTTCTACCAAGAATAAAACATTTAATCCATTCAACATTACATATAATCATTAGACTGTTACATTTCCTGACTGTGTACTAGAGGAACAATCAGGAAATGTAACTGTCTAAATGATCCAAACATTTGAAAATAGTGAATTGATATCCTTGAGCACAAGTACCAATAATATCAAATAATGGAGATAAAGAATGGGCTAGGGCATGACACCAGTAGAATGCGGTCATTTCAGAGAGCATTTGTGATCAAATAAAATGCAATGCATTTGAAATTTGCAGTCAAATATGATGCCAAATGCTCGAAAGATGAAGAAATCACATACCTTCTCTCACACTCAGCTTTTTCTCCTCTATCTAATCGAAATAAAAATGATGAGGCCGTTTCTCTTTTTTTTTTCATAGCCAAATCTTCCTTGTACCACACAAAGAACATGCCATTGGTTTAGTTTTGTAATTTGTTTTTTGTGTAATTAGTAATTGGCAGATTAAATACAGATAACACCTTTATTAGTTTAATTAGCATGTTATTATCATATTAGATAAAGTATGTTTAAGAATTATTGGGACTAGTCCTTTTGCGTGTATTAAACATAATAGAATTTTTAGCATATTATTATCAATCTATTTCTTTGTTCTAAACATGCCATTGGTTCAGTTTTCTAGATTTGTTTAATCCGTTAAATGCATTTTTTGTGAGAAGGGGTCTTGTTCTAAGGAGATTGATGAAGATTGTGCACCTCAAAAACTGATTCATAAGGTACCAATCATGTTTCCTATTCACTTATATTCTTGGATTGGTAAAGCTCCTTATAAGTTTCATGTCCTTTCTTTTGATTACTATGGATGAGATATATATATTACATTTAACATTCAACTTCTTTACATTTTAGAACATGTAGTGTGTTTTTTGAGAATTTTACCAAATCAACTTTTAACATAAACCGAAAACACCAAACTGATATCTTGCCCTTTCAACTTGACAAAATATTTGCATTTGACCAATAACTGCAAGCAAGTGAATGATAAATCCACATACCTGTATCTTTGTAAAATACCTGGAACATAAAAAAGATGGCTATGTGGCTGCTGCCATGATTTTTATCTACTATATATGGAAAAAACACACCAAAAAAAATTCAATAGAAAACATGATTGGTCATTTCAGAGAGCATTCATGATCAAATAAAATGTAATGCCTTCTCTTGCCCTTGATCAAATTTCACCCTCTCGTTTTCTCCCACTCCTTTTCTCAACAAATGAAATAAAAATGACTTGGCCAGGCAATGATTATTCTCGACGATTGGCAGGTAGCTAGGACAGTAGCTAGGACTAAAGATAACACAGCTCAAGAGAACATCATAGGTTGTCTCTTTCTTTGGTCTATATTATTAACATAATGTTTTACATGCATTAGCTCATCAAATCTGGGGATTTGAAAGAATTTAATAGAATATTTTCATGACAACGTATATTATTTAACTTGATGTTACAGAAATTTATTTACTTCATGCACTTGTATACTATGAAGACGGTGATAAAGAAGCATCTCCTACCATGGCCATGCTTCTTTATCACTGTCCTCATTGTATACAAGTGCATGAAGTAGATAAATTCATGCAACATCAACTTAAATAATATACGTTGTCATTAAAATATTCTATTATATTCTTTCAAATCCCCGAATTTGATGAGCTAATAAAAGGTAAAACATTTTGTCAATAATATAGACCGAAGAAAGATAGAACCTATGATGGTCTCTTGAGCTGTTTTATCTTTAATGTGCATATCCATCAATTTTTCAACATGTAATACTTAATTTCTGACAGCAATCCTATACCTTCAACAGTTAAAATGTCAGAGAATTATAATTTACGACAATACTTCTGACATTAATTCTATACATTCTATAGGGTCACCTTTCAAAGAAATGCTGCACGACTGTCACTATTCTGACAGTTACAGTGTCAAAAATAGAAATTTTTGATAGAAACTTTGACAGTAATGCTATATATCTGATAGGTATATCTGTCAGAATTAGGTGGAAACTGTCATCGGAATGGATATTTTTTGATAGTTATTTCTGACAGTGATTGTATATTTCTGATAGGTCATGGTGTTGGAATACCGATGGATGAACCACAAGAAATGCCCTCATGAAGCTGTTGTCATGTGAAAGTTTTCAACATGATGTAGTGTCGATAAACTGACGGATGTGTCTTCTATCATAATTTCCTACGCAAAAATGGTGATGGACTCATGTGTCAAAATGCCGACAAATGAGTGTTGGAAATCTGACAAATGGCTATCAGAATTTGACCTCAAATGTACTAGTGTCATGATCAATATCATCAATATTAATATAATTCTAAATATATCTTGACTTCTCAACATGGCCTTTTTGTGACAAAACACTTACCCTTCATAAAAAAATCATATCTTGTGATGTCCCCTTTCTAAAATACGATTTAATAAAAAATATAATCATATCAAAATTATTAAAATTTACAATTAAGGCTTACAATTTGATCACTTCTGATGATCTACCATGTTAGGAGTATCTTTGGAGACCTATTAAAGTCTACTCTATTAATATCTTTAGCAACACTGTTTAGTGTGCACTTGGTTAAGAGATTTATAATAGGATTGTTAAATCCACCTTCCTTGAAAGGATTTTTACCTTTGCTTCACTTTTTAGAATGTAAGAAAATTACTCATTTGACCTGAGTGTATGCAATGTAATACTATTGATTATAGATCCATTCAAGATTACATGTATATATGTAGATCACCTATTGTGATTGAATAATACCTCTGTTGCTTGGTAGCCTCTATTATTGGTTCTTGAGAACCAATTTCATATTTAGTTGTTCTGGTTCTTGAAACTTTTATTCTGATCCATAGATGTGCTTGTTGGCTACAATCATCCTCTCCTCATTGATTTAGAATGATTACAACATATATTTATAAAATAGATTGACCTAATTAAGTTTCTCATAAAACAAACTTAACTCTATGATCATAGGTTTACAACTTTACCTTGATATCCTAGTCAGCATGTTTTCAATCAGTTAAACTAATTAAAACAATTACAATAATGTTTCTTTTCCCTTAAGTAATGGTTTTAAAAAAACTCTATAAATAGAATATGAATGTTTTATCTGATGTGGAAGTTAGATCCTTTTTTTTTGGGATGTAACTCACTTTTGGTGTCTGATGCTCGATTTGCTTTGAAATCAATTTGACTATCTATCAGGTTGCATTTTTTTGTTCTTTTGGTTTGCACTGTGCCTATTCTCTTGGTTTGCACTGTATCTTCTTCTCTGGTTCCTCGGTTAGTTTCCTCCTATCGGGTTCCACTTTATCTGTCGGGTATCTCTTGAACTTAACACATTTGGTGATCTCTAATATCTATACTTTCGGTGATCTCTGAAAGTTTTTCTTTCGGTGTAGGTTTTCTTGAAGGTTCATAAACTATTTTCCTTTTGTATACTAATGGAAAAATAATGTCTTCAATATCCCCCTTTGACATTAGTATCAAAAAATGAAATATACATGAATACTAAAGTATTTAGTATTTACACCATGTATATATCTTGTCATTATATGACTCCCCCTAATAGTATGCATTATACTACATATGTACATGTATACTTATACTTTCCTTTCTTTATTTCTCCTTTTCACCTTATTACGATCATATCATTTCTCCCATTTTTATATTAATGACAAAGACGTGCAACTTACAAGTTGTCAAACATTTTGAAAATATGTGTAACTTACAGATTGTCTAGAATGTGGGGATGAGAGATTGTCATTTCTTCCATCATCTATTCTCATTTCTCTTTAAGGTGTTTCAGAGCCATTGGCTCTAATGCTATTCTGACATGCATATGATAAATATTTTCTAGGAAACACATTTCTGTGGTGGGTATCAGTGTTCTTGCTAGTGTCATATACATTTTCAATAATGTGCGATTGGGTAAAATTAGAGCTTAGATCTTGGTTACCTCATCTCTAAAATTTAATTCTGCATTTTGAATGTCTTGTCTTATCTATCTTGCTTGCTTTAGCTATTCATAGTGCAATTTTATTGCATCTTCACTGTTAGTGCGACCTTTAGCACTTGTTTGTAGATCAACATCGATTTGTGCTATCTTCTCACTATACTCCTTAGTGATTTGATCTAAAGTGCATACATTTTGGATTAAGGTTATAGCTTTTGAAATAATGGGGTCCAATGTACTTACAAGTTCAGATAGCTTCACCTTGTTCTCTGCCACTTCTTGGCTAATTTTCTCTGCTAGTTTGAATTGAAATTTATGTTCTTCTCATTCTTTAATTTCCTTTTCAGCATCTACATTATGAGATGTGATAGCTTCTATAAGAATGACCAATTGATCAAGTATAAGAGTATCTTGATCAATGTTAGTGTTAGGTACTATCTGTTGTAGTATGTCTTTTGTAGTTTCGAGTAGCTTTATTTCTTTTGTATCCTTTCTAAGCTTATCTTGGATAGATTTTATCTCACAAAGTCTTGCATTCTTTTTTAGTTCAGTTCAATCCACTGTTCTAGGATCACATACTGGAATCTCAATAATTTCATTCAAAGTAACTAGATTCTTTTTATTTTTCTTCTTCTTTGAGATTTGTGTGGATGCAGATGTGTGAAATACTAGTGCTAGTTCATTTGTCATCTTTGAAGTGCTCACCGAAGGCTTGGTAGATGAATTTTATTTTTCCTTCTTCTCGGTGTCAACCTATCGGTTAGGTGAAGATGTGTCCTCATTAACCTTGGGTGAATCTACATATTTTTCTTTTGTATTCTTTGGTGTATCATCTTTCTTCTCTTCTTCACTTTTCTCATTCTTCTCTCCATCTTTTGCTTGCTTCTCTTCTTCATTTTTTTGATCAGTAGATCTGTCTTGCTATGCATGAGTAGTATCTTTTGGTTCTTCAGATGTATATATTTTTTTTCTTCAGATGCATCTTTTTGTTTTGCATCACCCTTGTCTTTGGGTATACTTTCATCTTTGGTAGGTGATTTATCCTTTTCTTGGAGTATGTTGATGGCTTCCATCAATATTGGCATGTTGCCTGGAATGTTCACCTGTGCAGCATCAATTGTAGTGTCATGTTCTTCAGTCTAGTCCTTGGAAACAGTGACATCTTTATCTTTTTCAATTTCATTTACAGGGTCATTGGTGATGTTAATGATTGTATTATCCATAGTGTTGTCCATAGTAGGGTCTGGCCATATCTCATTTGTAACATCCATATCCTTGTTGCATGTGGTGTCCATTTCCTCTTTATCCAATTCTACATCAGTGATGATAATTGGTTTGGTGCTCTCAGTATCCTGATCATCCTTGGACTCTTGATTCTCGGTAAGAGCTCTTTGTGGCTTAGGGCTTGTATCCTTTTTAGGAATATCAAGTATTTTCCTTCATTTTGCTTCACACTTTTTGTCTAAGTCCATTCGATGTCCTTTAAGCACTTACTAGGCTCTCATCTTTAGTGAGAACCTTTTGGAATGAACCTTCATCTTTTCTTTGATCTCCTCCATTTTTTATTCAGGAGGCATGAGTGATACTAGGGCTCTTTCCCTAATTTTTTACTATGAGTGCAAGGCAAATGTCCATCTCACTGATAGCCTATCTTGAAGTTCTTTGGGCATTTTTTCTACCAATTATATTGGAAGGTATTTGAATATTCACATTATTTAAATTATTACCTCCTCAATCTTATTTTGATCTAAGGGTTCCAATGTTAACCATTCCTTGACCTCCCTATTATTTACTGAACCTATTTTGATAATTGAGGCACATACCTCATCAATTATTTCAGGTATCTTGTTCTTTTCCTCTTCAACAACTTCATCATGTTATGTGTCATCAATGTCCTCCTTAGTTCTAATGAGCCTTCTTTTTTTTTTTGGCCCTCTTTTTTGTGTTGGAGGTTTCCTCTTGTAGGTCCTTACTTGACCTTTCTTTAATGGTAAAGGAATTGTGTCCTTAGTTGTTTGACTTCTTGTCCTTGTAGCAGTGGTAGTTATAGGCCTCTTAGCTAGTGTACATAATGGAGTATTTGACTCGTAGACTCAGAGTCATTTTCGTTTTCAGCTTCACCAATGGGTGACTATCCCTCGATTTCTTCTTTCTGTTTAGTTTCTTCTTCTGTAACTGACAACCTTTTCTTCAAGTTCTTGATCATTTTATCCTTTTTCCTATCTATCTTCTTAACAACCAAGCTAGTTTTGATTCTATCTTTGGCTTCTTCATAGGTTCCAAACTTGGGTTGTGTTTTGTCTAAGGGCTCATTTATCAATGAATCAGTTGTATTGGTTTGTTGATCTATGTTCATTTCATAGTCAAATGGTTATAGCCATGCTATCCTTGGTAAAACAAGTTTGATATATGTGAAATTTGTGTCTACCATGAAACATATATCATTCTTGAATTTCTCAATTGATTTCTTAGGGATCCTTACTCTTTCTTGCATTCTTTCCTTGAATCCAATAAAGTACTCATCCATAACTGACTCAAAATTGTCTCCCAGTGATTTTATAAACTCACTGATCTGTATGGTGACTGGTCTTGTTGTATGCCATTTTACATCTATTGATGGAAAGGATTCTTGGAAGTAAAATAATATGCACATGGTAAGTGAACCAAACTTACATAAATTTTTCTTTGCATTTCTGATTGTCTTTAGGTTCTCTTCTAGCTTCTTGAGTAGAAGTTCTGATAGATCTAGTTGAGTTCCTTTCCTTACAATCTTAATTGTTGTATCCACTACTTTGGATGCTATGTTATTCATCCTTCTAGCTTGAAGGAACTTGTATCCTAGGATAAATGCTACAAATTTCATTTCCACATCACTTATGGTGGATACACTTAGTCCTCTTCCATCCCATGTAGCTCATGTATTCTTCTCAATTTCAGCCTTGGGTGGCTACTTTAATGCCTTTACCTTATCAGTTATAAGATAACCAGTGACTACATGAATAAAATCTCGGGTTATCATTTTAGGCTCATCCAACCATATCTTATGATTGTGAATTCTACTCAATACTAACTGAATCCACTCAGTTATAAACTCTTTCATGAGCCATAGGCCATTTTTGAGCCCTTTCACTTTGATGTGCTTGTGCTCATCTTTAATAGCTCCATCATCTTTGCATAGCTTCTTGAAAGCTTGTTCAGCCTCCAGGTCACTAATTTTTGTAATCTTGCATTGTATGTATGCTCACACATCTTCGACGAGAAAAACCATAGCTGGGATTCATCAGAATACTCCAGTATTGTCGGGTTGTGATGTAACCTCAGGGCATATTTTTTAAAGTAGTTCTACAGAGGAAGAGTTCTTGACTAGTTTGACCTGATCCTTCTTGATACTCTTTAGCTTAGTAGTTCTTTGTGTTGTGGCCATTATTTTTTAAATTTAGGGATTTCTGTAATAGATAAATAGAGTTGTCAGTTATGCTTAGTATATACTTCAACTTCTATAGTTGTAACTAATCTAATTTGAGTTCTTTGTAATGGGTTGGAGTCACTTTGCAATGTTGTCGCTTTTAGCTCTATTTTTTCTCTATTTTCCTTTCTCAAATCGCAGGCGAGAAATAAAACTCTTCCATCATCTATTTATAGACTTTACCCTAGGGCTTGTCATTAATGCTCAACCACTCCTCGGTGTGTGAAGATGAATTCATTAGTAAAGACACTAACTTTTCTCTCGGTGACCATGTGATGCTTTGGGGAACTCATCTAACTTGTTACTTTCACCAACAGGTTTTGGTGTATCATAAAGATAAATTTTTCATCTCATATGGTTACTAATGGATCTCAGTTTACACTAGAAAATTTTACTTTTTCATGTTAACTGATGATTTTCGGTAACTACAGACAATTTAGCTTTGAGTGTATACTGATGCATTTTGGTATGTATTAGACAATGAAATATTTTTCATAGATTTTAACAAGTAACACCATAGTGCATCTATAATCATGCTAATTTGGTATTATAACTATGTATGATTGTAACTGATGCAAAATATAACTTGGTGTAATGCAGTTCCATACTTACTTATTCTGCTTTAAGTGGGTGTGGTGATGTCACCAGATCCATTGGATAGGGTGTCACCACTTGCATTTCTCAGTCTAGCTTCATTAATATTTGTGGCTTTCCTCCACATTTTATTTCTCATCTTCCTTATGTCTTCAATGGTGTTTCCATTTTCAAAGGTGTTGGTCTCTGTCATTCGTTCTTTGCAATCCTTCTTGAGATGACCAACTTTATGACAGTGTAAACAAGTCATTTGGGTGTTAGTCTAGCCTTGACGCTTTCTTGTCCATTATATCATATAATTTGCAGCAATGTGACCAAATCTTCCTCATATTGTACAATTTTCCCAAGTGTTGTAATCCCATACATACTAGTTACCAACTCTATTTGGTTGATAGGAAGATTCTTGAACTTTAGGCTTCCATGCTTTCTTTTTCTTCTTTGAGCATTAAAGAGTAGTGTGCCCATGCAATTTGCAAGTAGGATAGTATTTGTCCATTTAGGCTTCCTTCTTTGGTTATTTCATCTCAAAATTACATTCATATTCTTTATTTCCTTTCTTGATACATTTATAACAGAATCCTATGAATGAAGATGTAGACTTAGGAATACCTTTCATTTTTCTTTTGCATATGTTTGATGTGTGGCCTTTCTTTCCATGGTGATTGCATGTCAGCTTTCTTGGTCTCAGATTTTGATAGAAATTCTTTGGATCAGCTTGATTAGGTGATTCTTCATTCTTCGTATAGCGTAGTCTGGTGTTGTTGTTGGCTCTCCTTTGTCCATCAATAAAATCATCTATTCTTTTATTTCTTTCTTCAGTTCTTTTGATTATCTGATTATGTTGCTGCTAAATTCTGAGTTCTTGTTTCAAATTTTCATTTTCTTCCCTTAGCTCACTGATAGCTTCTATTCTTTCAATGAGTTCAACATTCATTTTTTTTGCCTCTTGACCCATAAGAATAATCTGATTTGTAATCTCATGGTGATGTTATGTAAGTCTCTTTATTTCAGACTCTTTTTCTTTTAGCTTTTCTGTAATCTTTCTTCTATCATCAATAGCAAGTGTTCTCTCTTGCTCAGCTTTTATAGCATTGTTCATGACATTAATCATTCTTACCATATGTGTCTCTTCACAAATTTGCAAAGATTTCACTTGTCAATCCAGATGTTTATTGATTTCATTTAAGCTTGTGATGCTTTCTTCTGATGTATCTGATGCTTTGCTTGTAGTAGATCCTCAAGATTAAAATAGATCTGGTATCTCTTCTTCTTGGTAATCCATCTCATTATAGTGAGATGCAATAATCTTTCTTTCATCTAACAGTTGTCTCATCTTGAGTCTGGCTTCTTTATACTGCTCATAGAAGATCAAAATTTCTAGTTTCTGATTCTCAATACTTTTGTCAAGTCTATACTTCTCCATTGTATGATCTTTTCTCTTAAGTATTTAAGCTTTTCAAAATAAGAGTTCTAGATTTGATACCAATTGTTGGAAATAATGGGAAGTGTGTACTGAGAGGGGAGAGGTGAATCAGTACCTCTAAATTTTTTTATCTCTTTTGGGTAAAAGCACAATAATTTGTCACTTTTTAGGCTAACTTATCAGTACAGCTGAATTTTCATATTTCTAACTACAATTTAATTTTGGTCAAACATATAGTCTAGCTAGATTCATTCTAGCTAAGTTAGATAAGTTCTTTAACTTTTTCAATTGGAAATGTCTATTAAATGTATGTTTTATACCACTTTGAGTCCAATTACCATAAAAACAAAATTATTTCAGAAAAAAGTGATGTTTCAATAACTCCTAGTGTTTTTAACGATATTTAAAAAAAAATACAAAAATAACCTTTTGTAGAGATCAAAGTCAAGAATATCCTCATAAATATTTTATAGTATTTTAATTAGACATAGTCTATTTTAATTAAAAAATATTGAAAGTAGGTATTTTAATAGTCAAGCAGTCCTTGATTCGAAAAATATAAAAAAAAAATGATAAATCAATTCAAAAAAATTTAAAATCATAGAAAACACTAGACAAGAGATTCCTCTTCAATAAAATGTATTTTATTTTGTTTTTGGTATAGTTTTGATAGGGGAAATGTGGCGAGAGACAAAAATTGTTGATTTCAAGTAAGTTTGACTTTGATAACTTATACAGTAAAACTATAGATCAAAAACACTTATTTCTTTTTTTTTGCACTAGCTATACATGTCATCTAAAACATATTCTAAAACTAGAGGAAAAACAATGTTTTACTTATAATGATTTGGCGAGAACTAAACTCCTTGATTTACAATATTTTTCAGGAAATGAAAAATAGACATAAAAAATTCAAAAAACATATTAATTTTGGTTCAATTTTTTTGAAAAAAAATATTGGCTTATAATTCATCCTATTTTATACATTTCTTCAGTTTACATCATCTTCAAATTCTTAACATAAATGTGAATTTTATGCCCTTGAAGTTTGACATTTTTGGTGTTGTTAACCTTTTCCTTTGTAAAAGGGTGACAGATTATTATGCTTTTACCCCTTTATCCTTTAACCTTTATGTAATCAATTGTTCATCCAACCATTTGTTCTATGCTATCTTTGTGTAAGAGATATCAATTCTTTAACTTAATCAAACATGTAAACATTCATCAAAACATTCATGAAAGTAATTGACTCATAACACATGATATGATATCACAAAAAACCTCTGTAAGAACGTAAAAACTACGGTGGGGATGGCACCCACAAAATCTTAACTATCTACCGATTGGAAGGGGTTGGTTAAGGTTTACAATTTTATCACTTCTGATGATCTACCCTGATAAGAGTATCTGTGGAGACCTGTTAAAATCTACTCTATTAAGATCTTTAGCAACACTATATAGTGTCCACTCGTTTAAGAGATTTATAATAGCATTATTAAATCCACCTTCCTTGAAAGGATTTTTACTTTTTCTTCACTTGTTAGAATGTTAGAAAATTACTCATTTGACCTGAGCGTATGCAATCTACTATATTTGATTACAGATCCATTCAAGATTACATGTATATATGTATCACCTATTGTGATTTAATAATAACTCTGTTGCTCGGTAGCCTCTGTTCTTGGTTCTTGATAACCAATTTCATCTTTTGTTGTTTTGGTTCTTGAAACTTTTAGTCTGATCCATAGATGTGCTCGTTGGATACATTCATACTCTTCTCATTGATTTAGAATTATTACACCATCTATTTATAATATATATTGACCTAATTAAGTTTCTCATAAAATAAACTTAACTCTATGGTCACAGGTTTACAACTTTACCTTGATCTCCTAATCAACGTGTTTTCAATCAATTAGAATAATTAAAAAATTACAATAATATTTCTTGTCCCTTAAGTAATGGTTTTAAAAACAAAACAGAATTCTATAAATATAATATGAATGTTTTATCTGATGTGGAAGTCAGATCCACATTTTTTAGGATGTAACTGACTTTCGGTGTCTAATGCTCGGTTTGCTTTGAAATCAGTTTGACTATCTTTCAGGTTGCATTGTTTTGTTCTTTTAGTTTGAACTATGCATGTTCTCTCAGTTTGTAGTACATCTTCTCATTGGGTTCCTTTGACAGTTTCCTCAGGTCATGTTCCACTTTATATGTCGGGTGTCTCTTGAACTTAACACGTTTGATGTTCTCTAATATCTGTACTTTCGGTGATCTCTAAAAGTCTATCTTTTGGTTTAGGTGTACCGAAGGTTCATAAATTGGTTTCCTTTTGTATACTAATAGAAAAATAATGTCTTCAAAGATTGTGACTCTTGTGCAAAGATAATAAATGATGAAGGCTTGTAAATCTATTTAATGGTTTTTAATAAAAAAAGGTTGTGACTCTCCCATGATGAAGATAAAAATAGGAAGGAAATTCATATATAAAAGGCATGGGAGAAGGGTGTTGAAAACACAAAAATACTAAGAGGAGGGGCTAAATAGGTCCGAATAGAAATATTAACTTTTAAAGAGATCTCAATGTACTTAAATTTACCGTAAGCCATTTATTTCACTGAAATCATGATACATAAAGAAACATTAACAAAATAACACCAAATATACATGGAAAATAGATGGCTAGGAAAAACTATGGTGAGAATATAAATAACTAAATGAATGCCTTGAATTACAATGTTCATATTAATAGTACCTAAATGGTTTACACAACTAGGGCTTACTACCCTAGGGAAAGATATAAAAAACTAACTTACCATATCTCATTTCCTTAGGAAAAGACAAAAATTGCCAATGGGTTCACTATCATCTCAAAAAAATAATAATCTTAGTGTATAAATATTAAGAATATATTGAACATGAGTTGGATCAAGTGACCAAGCTCATTACAATAAACATTGTCACAACTCACACTTTTGAAGA